>VDFB02342005.1:0-14238 GCA_007258455.2 Sequoia sempervirens
AACTACCAAGGTACCTTTCAACAATGAAATCCACAACATAATGTACCCTAAATGAATTACCAAGGTACACAACATCAAGGTATACCTGTAACACATCATCAAGGAAATTATCAAAATCAACAACACTAAGGGATACCACAAACAAATTATCAAGGCACACCTAAATCACAACACCATGGTATTCCACAAACTCAAAATCAAACCCCTATTCCACAACAACAAGGGGTACCTCAAAATCAAGGAGTTCAACACAATCAATACCAAGGTGTACCTCAAAGACAGTACCACGGTATCCCCCAAAATCAAAATCAGGGAGGTCAACACAATCAATACCTAGGGCTACCTCAACATCAATATCAGGGTGTACCAAAAACTAACCATACCTCCAACACACAATAAGGACCTAATCTTCCTTACACACAAAATGGTCCTCAAGGTTCCATAACTAAATATCTTATTTATGACCAAACAAACATCATGAGACAATAGGGATATAACGCAAAAAATCTTCAAGCAAGCACACCAACTAATGACATAAATGTGCAGCTACAAACACTCAATAAAAGAATATCAGACATACAAATTGGAAAAGAAAAGAACTTCTAGCTATGCTCTACAAGGTATTTTTCCATATCCTTTTGATCAAAACTTATCCATGATACCTTTCCCCAAAGGCTTTGAAATACCAAAATTTGACAAATATAGGGGGAAAGGAGATCTAATAGAGCATGTATGCGAATTTGCAGTATCTTGCATGGAACTACAACACAATGATACCTACTTAATGATGCTTTTTTCATTAAGTATTGACGGTGCTGCTATTGATTGGTTCTCTCATCTACCACCCAGTATTAGAAAATTTGATGGGTTGTCAAATAAATTTGTCAATCGTTTCTCATATAACATAGAACAGGATATAACAATCATTGACCTCTATAAAATCAAACAAAATCAAGGTGAATCATTTGCTTCATACCTACAAAGATGGAGACACAAAGCAAGAAAATGTAAATGGCCCATTCCAGAGAACAACTTGTAGACAAATTTATCTCCAATGTACACACAGATATCAACTACCAACTCATTGTATTGTGCCCTAATGATTTTGAGGAAACTATTGAAAAGGGTTTGCTAATCGAAAGAGTTCTCATTGCAAGGGGAGTAATTAAACTCTACAACCCTAAGGATCAACCTTCTAGCTCAAATGACAAACCAAAGATATGGGCTAAAAAAAAAAACATAACTAATGATGGAGTGGTCAATGCTAAAGTTGTACGCAACATACAAACTCCCAATGTACCGCAAAATCATGTTCAAACCACACAACAAGGCTACACTCCAAAAAACATGCCGAACAACTGACCCAATTATCCTCAGAACAACCAACTCAATTGGGTAAAAGCACCAACTTGTGTCACACTTTATAAAGGAATCGACCAACAACAAAAGAAATTTTGAACTTCGACCACATAAAAGTGGTATTTATGTTTTGAATTTCAAAATGGTGTAAACTAATGAAATGTAGAACTTTTGATGAAGTTTATTCCTATAATTTTTCAATTTTTAAAAAAAATTGTTTTCATTATGCTTTTATCAATTTAAGGATAGATTTTGGAATGCTGAAAATTTCAGAAAAGAGTGACTTCACAGGCCATCAAGAAATAAATTGAAAAAAAATCATTTCTCCCTTCTTCTTTTTTCTCCAAATAGGTAACTTCAATATCTTGTGCATGGAAAAAAAAATCAAATTTTGATGTATATTTTTCTCGTAATAATGTTTTAAAGTCAGATTTGTCATAATTTGACAGTTTTCATGAGCTGTCAACTATTGTCAATTTTTTAAATCATTTTGAAAAAAAAATTATACCCTTTTGAAGAAGACTCTCTCCTCTTATGCCCCATATAATTTTTAAATTTTCCTAATATGTTTTACTATTTTTTAAAAAATTTAATCAACTCTTTTTTAATTTTAACAACCTACTTGCATTATTTAAAAAATAAAATATATTAAAACTAATCAAAATATTAATAAATATATATATATGGATTCACTACTCCGAGCTCTACAAAAGGGTATTTTTCTTTTTTGCAGAAAAAACATTTTGACTGGAGAAATACTTTAACAAAGTTGAATGTTTCATAAAATTTTGAAAAAGGGTGAGTTGGTTGTCAAGTAAGATGCCAACTAGACATGCTTGGTTGAGTATGTTTTGGTCGAGCATGTTTCGGCTGAAACATACTTGGCCAAAATTTGTTCGATATTTTCAAGCTATATATACCAAATACACTCATTATTTTCATGTTTTTGGCCGAACGTATTCAGTCGAGTGACTTTCGATTGAAACCTCTTCGGCCGAAAAGGTACCCGCCACGTCAGTGCTGCGTGGTTTCGGCCGAAAGCCACTTGGTCGAATATCTTCCAGCCAAAAATAGTTCTCTCAAAACTATTTATTTGGTCAAAAGTGTGACAAACTATTGTGCTTTTACCCAATTATCCTTAGAACAACCAACCAAACAACCAACAACAAAATCAAGGGCAGAATAATGAAAGGAAGCCACCAAGGCAGTATGATCAACCTCAAAGATAATTTACTCCATTGGGAGAATCCCTTGAGGTGATTATGCACAAACTAGTCCAAAAGAACCTCATCAAGATTAATGATAGACCAAACTATGAAGTTCTTAACTTCAAACCCCCTTGGTATAACAAGAACGACCAATGTGAATTTCACAAAATCAAGGGGCATACCACCAACAAATGCATGAGGCTCAAGAACATTGTGCTAGACTTAATCGAAAAGGGAGAGGTCGACATAGAACATTGTCCTAGAAATAAAGACCTAAAGATATACAAGGATCTAATCCCCGATCATTCTAGGGGAAACAACAAGGGAAAAGAGCAAGTTTATCGTAAGGCCAACTTCACCTATGATGAGCTCATAGGAAACATCTCTCAAGACCACCATACCATCAATTTTGTAACTATACTAGGAAAAGATCTTAAGTGTAACGTAACTACACGAAGAGGGAGAGTTACAATCCAAGGAGCCCCACCCCTAGCAAAAGTCACAAGTAAGCCATCAACTAACTACAACATTGTGGAACAACTAAAGAAAAATCCTTCCTTAAAATCCATCCTTGAGCTTTTGAAGTTGTTGCCAACCCATAAAGAAATCTTGGAAAAATCTCTTGTTGAAACATTAGTTCCTAATGACCTCAATGCAAATCAGTTTCAAGCCATGGTTGGTAACATCACCTCCACCCATCATTTAGTCTTTTCTGAGAAAGACCTTCCACACAAATCTTTCCACAATCAAGATCTCTATCTAGAAGTTTGTGTCCATAAGCATAAAGTCAAGAGAGTACTGATAGATAACGATGCAGGCTTGAACATTTGTACCCTAAAATTAGTAAAAAAAATGGGATATTCTAATGATGTAATTGATAGAAAAAAGAGTATCACCATTAGAGCTTATGATGATATGGAGTGAAATTCAGAAGGAACTATCAAACTTCCCATACAAATTGGACCAACAATAACAAAGACAACATGTCAAGTACTAGATCTTGAGCTACCATACAACCTTCTCTTGGGAAAACCATGGATACATGCCTTACAAACAGTCCCTTCCACATTTCATCAGTGCCTAAAATTTCCTTATAATGGTAAGGAAGTTACCATATATGTCGACCCTGAACCTTTTCATTTCTGTGCTAAATTGGAGAAATACAAAATGATTCTTCAAATACCCAGCAACGATATATCTTTCCACTCTTTCTCATAGATTGACCCATCATCACTATCTTCATCCTCCACTGCAACTCCATCAACTGAACCACAAAAATACGACCTCAAGATCCAAGTGCTTAACAAGGGTTGCAAGGAGTACCATTTTAACCAATCCTTTTGCATTGGAATGCTTCCCCCAACACCTGAGACTTATGGAGGACTGAAAGAGATCCGACATGTTCAAGCTATTATGATGATAGTCAAACCCACCATTTTCACCAAGTGGGGAGACATGCAAGATGAGGAAGTATGCAAAGAAGACCTATCTTCATGGATCTAAAGGAAGGACGGGAGAAACCACTACCTCCCCTTCCTATTGATCAGAGAAGAAAATGATATTAGATAGAAAAAAGCATGGGGTTCACTAGACAAGGTGGCCTTGGTCTACATGGACAAGCTAGAAGAGAACTAGTTATTATGGAAAAGTTCCCAAAGAATATTGGATTGGGTTATAGTTCATTTAACGTGATTACCCCAAGTATCGAAAGCACCTCTTATGAGGAAGGAGCCACTTCTACCACTGTTGAGACATCAGATAATTGTGAACGTATAGATGACTACTTGTATATCCAAAACATGTTTGAAAACCTCAACATAAATACTATCATTGTTGAGCCTACATTTGAAACCATAAACGAGGGCCCTATAGCCTATTTTTTTTGTCCTCTACGCATCTAAGCTATAATGAAACCTTGTCGTGAGCCCAACCTAAAAAATATTTTTTCTGGCCAATCTCTCAAGGGGGCAGCCCAATGTCATATTATCTTCCCACTAATTGTCGAGGCATAGTGGAGCATATAAAAATTTTCAAATCTTGATCCGAACATCGAATTCTTGGAAACAAAGGAACCAATACTTTGTCTCAAAGAGGGGCAAAATGTAGACATGTAAAAATGACCTAATGCATATCACACACCTTGAATGCCATTTTTTCATCATTGACATCATTATCATTAATATCATTACATTTTACATCATTTTCACTAGTTAACCCTATTTTCCTCTATTAATTGAATAATCTTTGATTATTTAATTAATTCACTATTTCATCATTAATCTAACTTTATTCCTCCTGATTAATTAAATAAACATCAATTATTTAATTATATCGCTAATATACCCTATTCATCTAAATCAATTAAATTATTATCATTAATAGTTTAATTAAATCACTTTCCCCTCTCTAAACTTGAAGAATTAAATTAATTATTCAAATGCATTCAACATGGTCAACAAACAAATACATATTTATTTGTTAAAGTCAAACATGACTCTCACATTCATCTCTAATATTAATTAATTATTCAATTAATTAATTATCCTCACCCTCTTTTTGATTGAGCAAATCATGATCATTGATTTCTCACTCTAATTGGTTGACTAACTCATCTATTCTCTAATCCCACTGGTTTCTTCAATCCCATCAACCAATCCCACTGATTTCTTCAATCCCACTAACCACTCAAATTGGCTTTCCCAATCCCACCAATCATTCCAATCTAAATCTACTAATCCTTTCAATCTATTTCCTCTCAATAGTTGTCAACCGTTGATCGTGATCTTTGACTATGGAATCTCGATCGTTCATTTGAAAACATGAAATATATAAAACATTCTTCTACCTTCTCACAAATCATCTATAATATTCATAGCGAAGCGCTGAGCAACTAATTCTTGAGCATATTGAGAGTTATTCTCATCTTATTCTAGTTCACCATTAACACACTTTGAATTTTTTATAAACAACAAATGTAGTCTTCGTATCTATAATAGACAATCCAACATCCGTCAATACGAAGACAACTCCGACATGGTATGGTAAGACTTGTTTCATTTTAGATTAATTTAAGTTTCTTAATTTCTTATTTGTTTGGATTCATGGCTTTACATTTTGCATTTCATGAGTATGGGTTTGGAATTTAATCTTGTTTTTAATTGATTTAGTTCAATTCATTGTTGTTTTCCTATGCTTATTTCCCCCCTTACAACAACATGAAATCAAAAGAGAGTTGCACAAATTATTGCAAATTGATTAATTAAACACTGAAGTACTCTTCAAAATCAATTCTAGGAATTTTCTCAAATAGTTATTCATCATGCTTAAAGTTGACATTTTCTCAAAAAATTGGAGAAAAATTGAAAATCACATAAAATAGTTACTTGGAATTTGAAGCAATGCCAATGAAAATGTAGCATTTGATATGATCTTTATAGCTGATCGCAATGGTCCAATCATCTTGCCCAATTCTCCTTCATTTAATACATGTTCCAACAAACTAAAAAACTTGAAACAATGCTTCAACTCCTCTAATAGGTACTACAGTCATATCTCAAGAATGGAAAAACTCATTGAAATCACAACACCCTATTATGAAATAATTTTATTTGTTGTAAGTGATGAAAACAACAATATTCTTTTATTCACAAGCACTATTATTTCCAAATTATGAGTCAAATTTGCAATCATTTACAACTATATTGTTTTTCAAAGTACAAGTATTTGAATATAGCCAAGTTTAAGGTGCTCCTATTCAAACATTGCATCAACATTGAGAAAAATGATTTAATATAATTTGGAAATAGAAACATTGAAAAAAGAGTGGATTACGAGCCTCACATGTTAGTGTTGTTCCTTTAGAACAAGGAAAAGCTACAACATAAAATTTCACAAGATTCACACTTTTTAACAAACTCAAGCCCCATGTTAAATGAAAGGCATGACCCACAAAGGAGTGGTGAATAGGAGTTTAGAAAATTGTACAACTAAAATCTTTCATATAAGTCTTGAAACCTTCAAATAAATCTCATGAATCCTTTATGGATGTGTACAACACTTACTTACCAACATAAAACAATGATATTTACGTATTTAAACTTCAACTCTTGTAAGAATTTCAATCACCTCTTTTTTCATTTTGTACTACCAATTTGAAACTGGTATATGACCAAAACTTATTTTATGGAATTTCAATCCTCCTTTGGAACATACTACATAAGGTAAGTACGACCTCCCAAAGTATTAATATTTTTAATAAATATGAAACTTCATTAAAACTTTGAAAACTTAAAACACAAAAAATTGGAAACATGCAAATATTTTACTTTTTCTAAAAATAAATCACACCATAGACAAACTAAAACACACTGCAAACCAAAAATATCTTTTTGAACCCAAAATACAAAAAAAACCCACTAACCACAACAAAAATACCAACTAAATTTGAAACATAATCTACAACTTTCAACACAATGGTGATTCCTATATGAAATCACTCAAAATGGAATGAGGGTTTTTGTCCCCAAACCAATCTCTATTGCACACTTGTAATCCCTAGATGAAATTACTCAAAAAACTAAGAGGGTTTTTGTCCTTGAATCTTTACAAATCCATAGGGTTTTTCCCTCAAGAAGAGAAGAAGAAAACATGCTCATTCTTGAGAAAAGAAATTGATAAAATGAACCAATCCCCCTTTTCTAGATACAAAACCTCCTTTTATAGTTCTTTTTGGGGAAATGCAATATTGTTTTCTATCCTTTTCTTTTATTGATCCCCTCAAAGTAATAATAATAAAGTGTCATTTTAACTCACTTCTTGCACCCTCATGCCTAGTGACACTTTATTTGAACAACTTATAACACAACCATTTAAATAATTAAATATAAGTTGTCTTTTAAAATGCAACTTATAATCTCTTTTTTACAATTTTATTTAATTATTTAATTATTTTTCACACGTCAACCAAAGTCTATGAAAATGATTAAAATAGGCTTTCTTGACAACTCTGCGAACACCTTAAGTGCATATGTCTCTCATCCACAATAAACCAGTTCTCTCCAAGGATGGTGGACTTCTCTAAGAATATTGGAACTTTCCAAGAATGATGGAATGGACCCAAAAAGGGACATTACAAGTCCTTCCTCTCAAAAGTTATTTGTCCTCAAGTAATAAAAAAATCATTCATTGACCTCATTTGGTTGATTCATTTGGTGAATACCAAGATCCCAAATAAACATCATGAACTTTCTACCATGCTTTTCTTGAACCACTATGATACAACTAGAAATTGAAACCCTTCTATCCTTCATAATGTTGTTAAGAAATCTTCCCCAAATGTGTTATCAATTTCATATAGATTCAATTCATTATAAATGTCAATGTTAAGAGATAAAATTGAATCAAAATTAGCATAGAATGAGAATTATTGTTGTCCTAATTAACAAATTGCAATTTTTTTGAGGATAGCCCTTTGTTCATCAAATGTTTCGATGAAACACCTACATCCCATATTCTTATGTGAAGATAACCTTAAGCATACCGATATAAGAGTTATTTGCCACAAGTTGTGTTATTTTCCTTCTCTCCACTCTCATGGTACTTTCATTATGATAAAAACATTGCCACAAACCTTTGCTAACATCAATGCTTTCATACAATAAGTTATAATCATGAAAATAATAAAACTACTCATTGGTAGTTGCTAATTTGAAAAATTCAACAAGCTGAAAACCAAAATTAATATCTTGTAAAACACATTTTTTATGTCTAAAAGTGTCACCACATCCCATATCAATATTGGGAATTTACAATTCCCAATTCACAATCCCTTGGTGATGTTGATGGTTTTTGTTGCACCCTTCTGTTATTATCACATGCTAGAAGACTTGAATAAAAAATGTCTCAACATCCATCTCAAAAAATGAATTATCAAAAGTTGATAGTGCATCCATTTCAAAAGGTGGGTTATCAAAAGACTAAAATTTATTCCCATTCTCTTGTTTACACCAATCTTCCTAATATCCAACTTTCTGCTTGCAGCTTCTGATTTAAAAAAAAACATGTTTTAAATCAAAACCTTCTTGGAACTTGTCAAGCTCAATAATTATCTAGTTGATTTCCTTAGCCCCTGCTTCACTCTCTTTCTCCTTGAAGTATTCTCCAATATCAAGCTGATCTTCTACCTCTAGTAGTGCCATTTGGGTACTTTCTAATGAGTCATTTATTGATTTAAGCTCAAAGGTGAGCTCATCAACCTTTACCTTCATTTCCTTAGATGCAATTAAAGCCTTGTTTGCGATTTTCATGGTCACATATCTATCTTTAATCATATGCAAATATGTTGATTTCATTATTTCTATTACACTCTTAACTATGTGTAAATCAACAATAGTGACAATTTGCTCAAGTTGTTCTTTCTTCAAATATTGCATTAATCCTTCAATTTTTTAAGACTTTCACTTCATTCTTTTCTATTACCAACAATTGTTCCTTCCAATCACCCTTATGAAATCCATATTCATGCAATGGTACTAAACTTCTATTAGAATCAATGCAAAAATCAACATTCTCTTCTAAGACATAACTATCAATTGAGTTATTCTAAAAGTCACTCTGAAAGGTTTCTTTCAGCTCCCACTCATTTTCTGAATGAATTTCATAGAGTTGATCTAAGTATTCATTATTAGGTGGTTTGAAATTTTCAGCAAGCTTAATCCCATTATTAAAATCTCCTAAATAATTTGTCTTATGTGCATATATTTCAACAGTCATTGTGAAGCTCCACCACACATGCTTTTTGAGTTAAAACATTTTATTCTTCATAGGAGTGTCCTTTCTCAAATTCAAGTTCTTAACAACTTTAGATAATATTGATGTGATTCTCTCTTCTTTCTCATGATCCATTGTGACAATTTCTTCTTTGTTCTTATCACCATTGTGATATAATAGAAATTTTATCAAAGTCAAAATGTCTTCTTTTTTCAGATTGCTACTTAGGAGTATCCATCACCTTCTTTATCAAATCTCCATTGTTTCACCTTTGTTCCAACATTTGTGACTTGGATCCCAAGATTCTTTGCATAGAAACAAAGTTTTGTCTTCTAAGTTCATTTTTGTTGTCATCTCTTTCCTTTCTTGCAACAAATTTTTTAATCTACTGATTAAATAGAGTAAATCCTTTAGTTGTCATTTCAACTATTAAAGTATGCCTTCAAATTCTTCTCTCTATTTGACAAAATTTTTTTAGCTAGAGCATGTACAACTAGTGAAAAAATTCCTCATCCTTTCTCACATTAGCTAGAAAATTTGATAAAAGTGGTTGGGAGATATCACCACTCTCATTCAAAATCATAGACATAATAGTGTGCATTGTTGTTGTAGCATTTTCTACATGATGATTTTTATAGTAGCAAAGAAATAGTGAAACATTTTAAGAATTAGGTCGTCACATTCAAGTTCAAACATCACCACATAATATCTAACTTTTGCAATAGTTTCTAAAATCATAACCTTCTTAGCAAAAGGACTTTTAATATCATCCAAACCTTGAAAACTTTCCATAATTAGTTGAAATATCTCCTTCATTATGTCATCATTGTATGGAGTTTTAGATGTTATTCTTGTAATTCCATTAATGCAAAAGGTAATTGTAAATCTTATATATTTGTCTTAGTCTCTCAACAACTTTGGCTTAACCAAAGATGCCACTAAAGGAGTCATAGCAAGTTGCATTCTCTAAGAAGGTGATTGGTCAATCATATATAAGCAATTCTCTACTTCCTCCAAAATGTTAACTCACCCTTCAAGTAAAGCAGATGTTCAAGTAGCGTGCTCTCTATAGAGCTTCTTTCCCAAATCTTCTTCACTTATAATTTCCATGATTCAAAGGCTACTAGAATCAAGGCTCTAATAACCCATGGAAAGATAAATCACTATTTAAACTCAATATATGCTATTGTGGAAACTGACATGTAGCCATTGAACGTTGTCATGCAATTCGTTGAACACTGACACACAACTGTCAAAACTAACATGCAACAAATGCAAACTAAAAAAGATTGTTAGCTTCCTAACAAGTTAGCAAGACTACAAGCTTTGATACCATTACAATGTCCTAAAATCGAATATTCAAACATGACAATTTTTCAATAACAGTGCATGAAATCAAAAAGAGAACCACACAAATCATTGCAAATTGAATGATTAAATAATGAAATACTCTTGTAAGTCAATTCTATGAATTTTTTCAAATAGTTATCCATCATACTTAAAGTTAACATTTCATCAAACAATTAGAAGCAAATTGATCACATAAAATAATTACTCAAAATTTGAATCAATGACAATGAAGGTGTATATGAACTTCATAACTAATCACAGTGGTCCAAGCATCCTACCCAACTATCCTTCATTTATCACATGTTCCAACTACCCAATAAACCTGAAACAATGCTTATAACTCCTTTAATTGGTGCTATAGTCATATCTCAATAATGAAAAGACTCATTGAAATCACAACTACTCATTATGGATTAATTTTATTTGTTGTCAGTTATATAAAAAACAATATTATTTTATTCACAACCACTATTATTACCATTTATGAGTCAAAGCTACAACAATTTACAACTGTATTATTGTTCAAAGCACAAGCATTTCAATATAACCAAGTTTATTCATTTAAACTTGTTCCTATTCAAAAATTGCATCAACATTGAGAAAAATTATTTAATATAATTTGGAAACACCACCAAACAAAGAGTGGATTATGGGCCCCATATACCACTGTTCTTTCTTTAGAATAAGGCAAAGTTGCAAAATAAAATTTCATCAGAATCACATACTCAAACGCCATGTTAAATCAAAGGCACGGCCCACAAAGGAGTGGTGGCTAAGAGTTCAAAAATTGTACAACTAAAATATTTCAAATAAGTCTCGAAACCTTTAAGAAATATCACACCTCCTTTATGGATGTGTATGACACTTCCCAATGTAAAAAAGATGTTATTCACTTTTTTAATTTCAACTCTTGTAATCAGTTATCAATATACTTTGTGAGTTGTATTCTTGCAGTTTCTAGTGCTGCTATGTTCTTTCATTTTGCAGTTTGTCTTTAGGACTACATTCTTTTTCTCATTGTATTACTTCAGCTTTGATCAATACAAAAAAAATAAAAATCCTTCAACTCTTGTAAGAATTTGAATCACCTCTTTTTCATTTTCTATGGCCATTTTGAAATTGGTACAACCCAAACTTATTTTATGGAACTCTAGACTTCCTTCAAAATGACCTGGATAAGATAAGTATGGCTTGCCATGTTATTAATAAATTTGGAACTTCATTAAAACTTCAGAAATCCAAAACATACAAAACTAGAAACACAAATATTTTGCATTTTCTAGAATATAAATCACCTCGCATACTGTACACTTAAAATTGTCCCAATCGATATTGGACATTTGAACTTGATTATTAACACAGTTTTCGTCTTGAATCACCTCTTTTCGATTGTTTAATTAAATAATCTTAATTATTTAGTTAAATTCATCATTTTCTCTTATTAATCAAATAATCAATGTTATTTAGCTAATTCATCCCATCCATACTAATTTTCATCTCATTTAATTAGATAATGTAAATTATTTAATTAAATTTCTTATGTCTTCTCATTTAATTAAATAATTTTAATTATTTAGTTGAATGTTATTAATTCCCCCTTTATTAAATAAGCTAATTATTTAATGAAATCCCTAATTTCCTCCATCATGCACAATTAAATAATTTCTTAAATTACTTAATTAACAAATTTCTCTCACTCTCTCACTTGCAAAAGAATATTCCCATGGAATATTCTTCCATTTGCACTCCTCCAAAATGAGAAATATCTTATAACAACTTCTTAATTTTTAGGACGTGTGCTTCTTCAAATCAATGAGAGCCATTGATTAAAATCCTTGATCCTTGTCAACTTGCATTCCCATCCATGGATTGGAATCCTTAATCCATGCCATCTCCTCTTAGTGATTTTCATCCATTGATTGATTAAATCAATTTTGACCATTGATTATGCTATTTCTCCTATAAATACTCCTCATTTCTATGAGAAAAGGATCCATTTTCATTTAGAGTAATTGCACTATAATAAATTTAAGATGATTCCTCACAAACATTTTATCATTTAGCATCCATTTTAGTTAAGCTTTGCATCCGTTTTAGCTTATCTTTCATCTTTTCATCAATCTTCATCAATGACATCCATTTAAAAGCTTGTTTCAACCAAGGGATTGGGAAAGGGCTGACATTCCACATCAATGCAGCACTAATCCCCAAATGGGATGAGGTTTGAGCATTAGATTAATTTCCATTATGCATTTCTAATTTGTTTCATGTTTAATGGTTTTTTTGTTTGATGTTTTCAAGAACTTCATTGAGAGCTTGACTTAACTAGTTAGATCTTGGTTAGTTTCTTGTGGATCAGCCATGTTTAGCTTAGGTTATGATCATGCTCACACATATAAACTAAAATATATTGCAAACCTGTAAAATCTTTGCAAACCCAAAATGTTGAAAAAAACCACAAACCACTCAAAATGGAATGAGGGTTTTCATCCCCAAACCAATATTTACCATACACTAGTAATTCCTGGATAGAATTACTTAGAAAGCTAGTAAGGTTTATGTCCTCAAATATTAACAAATCAAGAGGGTTCAAGAGGGTTTTCGTCCTGGAGAAAAGAAGAACGCATATTCATTACTAAGAAAAGAAATTGATAACATGAGCTAGTCCCCTTTTTTTGGAGACAAAACCTCCTTTTATAACTTTTCAAGGGAATATAATACTATTTTATATTTTTAAAAAATAAAATTATTTATACCCCAAAGTAATATTAATAAAGTGTTCCTTTAACTCATATCTTGCACCCCCATGCCTAGCGACACTTTACTCAAACAACTTATGACAACCATCTAAATAACTAAATATAAGTTCCCTTTAAATGTAACTTAAAATCTCTTTTTGATAACTTAATTTAATTATTTAATTACTTTTGGCATATAAACGAGTCTATGGAAAATATTAAAATAGACTGTTTTACTTAACACCTTAAGTGCATGTCTCTCATCCAAAAAAAATGGCACTCTCTAAGGATGGACTTCTCTAAAAATATTGGAACTTTCCAAGAATGTTAGAATGGACCCAAAAAGAGACATTACAAAAGAAGTCAGCGACAATGATTGTATGCAATTTTTCTTTTTGTGTTTGTCATGAGGTTTTGTTGTTTTTTTCTTAATATAAGCATATGGGAGAATGTGTGTGTAATGTTAGAATGGACCCAAAAGGAGACATTACAAAAGAAGTCAGCGACAATGGTTGTATGCAATTTTGCTTTTTGTGTTTGTCATGAGGTTTTGTTGTTTTTTTCTTAATATAAGCATATGGGAGAATGTGTGTGTGTGTGAATAGTAGTTTTGTATTTCCATAGCAAAATTATATATGATGGGGTTTTCAAAAGTTTAACATTCTTGAAAAGCATAGGAAGTCTAGAATGATCAAATCTAAAATATGAAGTTTGTGGCATACATGTTTTGCAATATTGATAGCTAAGCTTGAAGCTATATATGTATAGTTGGTTTTCTGAATTTAATCAATCTTTCTCAAGCTTGTGATTGCAAT
>VDFB02342005.1:17484-144150 GCA_007258455.2 Sequoia sempervirens
AAAGTCAGCCTGTAGCTTTTCCAATATTCACCACAAACCAATCTACTTAATTTCAAATGATATTTATAATGCACTAGTTTTTTTTGTAATGTTATCATTTTTCTTCAATGTAAATATTCAATTTTGTTAATCAAAAAATTTAAATTGTTTGATTCAGTCAATTGTTGAAGGTTTCTTTTGAGTTTATTTTGCAGATTTTAAATGAAATAGGTAACTAAAGCAATCAATATTTGTTAGTCCTTTAACTGTTTATTATCAACTGCACTTTCAACTATATTGTAATAACAGGGATCACTTGCTACACAACCCTTACTTAAAAGTGGAAAACTATAATCAGAGTTTCTGTGACAAACCATAGCAGGAGATAATAGAGCGTTCGTTTTCCTCCCTACACAAAAAAGGAGAGCAAGCATTTTGGATTGAAACCTAGTATCAGCAGACAAAATCAACTTTCTAAGCAAAATGAGCTTAGCACATGAATTGCTAAGTCATCCGAACAATGCTGAAAATCATTTTCACAATTTTTTTCTTATTCTCCTCAAACTTCAGCTTACACCTGACCTCAAAAGTAAAGGATAATTTGAAAGATCAAGAACATGCCAAAAATTCCAAGCTACATTTTTTAATAGGAAGGGTCTCTGAAAAGACAGTTCTCTAGCTGAAAAAGTGGAAAAAATAATCTTGATGTCTAATCACAAATATGCCGCTGAGAAATCCCATTTACTAAGACAGAAAATTTCCTATCTATTCTTCCATTTGTTTGACCAGGTTTTTTTCAAGCCTAATTGAGAGTGAAGAAAACTGCTCTAGAAATACAAAGCCAACAATAATTTAGAGACACTAGAAGCTAGAATGTATTGCTGGCATGAGAGAATCACTATCATTTTTTGTATTAGTCAGAACGTGGAAAAGTACAAAAATGTATTTGTGAATTCATGGTGTTCTTGAAAAATGGGACATCTAGTTTTCATTTTGCTAAGCATGGCTATATCTTGTGACTAATCAGGATTGCAGTATACCAGGGTAAAAAGAGCTCTTCCCAAAAAGATGCAACTATTTCATCCATGGCTCCACAAAAAATTGAAATAACTCCCTTGATTTGCTTAAGAGCATGCCACCAAAGATGATTTTTGTATCGAGAATGCATCAAATAATTCAATCATATTAAAACGCTACCTTCATTAAGTAGTACATCAATTCCCAATGGAAACAACAAAGGGTCAAACAAATTCTGAGAGCTGTTCCACAATTTAAACCTGTATCCTTTATTGTAACTGTTAATCTTTAAGGCCAACTAGAGCAGATAAAGCTCCAGCTCTGCTGTGTAACTATTTCATCAAGTATAGTGAGTCGAGATATGTTTGTGTGTGTGTGCTTGTGACAGTGAAAGCATTTTGCTGTCTTGTCACTTATTTAATATCCAGGCATAATTATTATTGGTGTCATCAGATAAGTAGTGGGATTAGCATCTTAAGCCAGAAAACTCCTACCAAGATCTAGCTTCTTAATTTGGCTTGGCAATGTAATAAAAGGCCGAAGTCTCCCTCTTTAATTTTCACATAACTGAATACATGTGTATGAATCTCCAACTGCGCTCTTATTTTAAGAAGCTGTATCAGTTAACTGTGCTCTTATTCTAAGAAGCTGTATCAGTTAGACTGTGATCCTATGTTCCTTTGTCTCTTATTTACAAATAATAATGAATCATCCATTCTATTTTAATCTGGAAGAATAGCAATTGGGGGATCATTACTATCATCCTCAGAAGCTGCAGCAGCTGCAGTGGCTGCTTTGTTTAATCCTCTCTTACGAAGCTCAGTAATAAAATCCTCCACATCAGGTTGATTGATTGTATATGGACTATAAGCAGCAGATGGGAATTTCTTGGAGACCACCTCGTCTCTGTACTTTGACAGGGCTTCATTGATAGCGACTCCTATATTTCCATAATGCTTACAGAATTTGGGAGTAACCTTGAAAGAGAAAACACAATATATCAAGAAAAAATAGGGTGAAGACTTTTCCGTTTTTTGTTGTAATTC
Source organism: Sequoia sempervirens (assembly GCA_007258455.2). NCBI lineage: Eukaryota > Viridiplantae > Streptophyta > Pinopsida > Cupressales > Cupressaceae > Sequoia > Sequoia sempervirens. The sequence goes on from VDFB02342005.1 coordinate 19,527, forward strand.
TCTCTATTTATCTGAAATAACTTGTCATTAATACAAACATGGATGAGAGATTAAATACAAAATAAACTAAACTGAATTTAATGCCCCAGCTTGAATAGGGAGGATATTGCAAACTCACCTGAGCATGATGTGGATGTTGCATCATCTGCAGCAAGTCATGATACACCAAGACCTGCAAGAAGGAATTCCAGCTTCAATATGAAAGTGAATTTGTTGGAACACACTTAAGAAAGGAACATGATGGAACATATACGATGTGGATATAGTTCAGGAGCCTCAAGGCCAACACAATCCAGGTTGTGTGCAATAAATTGAGAAATTTCTTAACAGTTTCATTAGCAAGAACGACCCCAAAAGAAGTTAAGCTGCTTCTGCTCAATTCTTCTCATTTCTTGCTCATATTTGTTTCAATGTATTTACCATGCAATGAACCATGTTGTGAACCTTCTGCTTCATGCATAAACAAAATGGCAAGCTTCGTCTTGTCCCCTCAGGCCTAAAACACACATCTACACATTTTATATGTGATAATGAACACAGAAAAATGGCAATGATTTTATAAGCACAATAACCCTAATTACATATTTAGGGATTTAAGTTTATCTTGCAATGAGATGGTGCATTTATGAACATTGAAAGATCATGTAAAGTACATAGTTGGAAGCCCATCCTTATATTCTTGAAAAGCACATAAGCATGCTTTGTGGAAATAACGTGAGCCAAACTCTGCAGAGAAAACCACCCATATGAGCATTTAAATAAGCTACCCATCAATGGAGAGGCTTCAACACAGATTCCACCTCAACAAAGACAAAATTTCAATAACCCGCGTTTATATTAAAATCTGGAACACTGATGCCAGCTGAAGAAGATTAATTGTACAAGTTTGTATACAATTAAGATTTGAAATGTTAACATTATTTGGATTCTGAAAATTTCTGAAGTGCTTCAGAATGCACTATTTTGAAAATTTCAGAATATCTCTAAATTCTTGCCTTGTACCACCAACCAAATAGCTTACAAATTCAAACAGATCAACCATCCTTGCATTATACTTAGTAAAGTAATTTAGAATATCTAAATTGCAATTAAGGTATGTAAGCATAACATATCACATAAGTACCAGCTATTTCAGCAAGATAGGAAAGAGAAACCATGTGAGGATGCAATAAACAACTTAGGAGATTGAGCATCATCATCTTGGTCACCTGGAATGAATTGAGTGAATTATCATGATTGTCAAAAAGGTGTTTGCCCCTCTGTTAAATTTATAACTGAATTTGTAATCCTATCTCTTCAACTGTATTTGTTTATTTTGTGAGCCTGTAACTCTTGTCACTTGCTCCACAGTCCTTGCTTATAAGTTATATAATGCTTTCTATTTTGTAATCATAGAATAAGGTATTTGAAACAAAGTTCATAATTGTTCTTAAAAACCCCAAAGAAGGGACTATAATGTCTTCTGGGTTGCTAAGTAGAACTGCAAATGCAGTAAGCTCTTGTCACATAAGCAAGCATCTTCACTCAATGGTCCTTGCAAATAAGTTATAAAATGCTTTCAATTTTGTAGTTTTGATGTAATCATAATGTAATGTGTTTCAAACATGATTCAAAATTGTTCTTAAAATCCTCAAAGAAGGGACTACAGTGTCTTCTGGATTGCTAAGTTGAACTGCAAATGCAGGAACCTTTTAGCAAGCAGGAAAGATATCTTCAATAAAATTCCTGCATTTAAAACTTGAATAAAGTGGCAAAAATCTCATATCTGCTGATGAACGAAAAAAACCACACGGTTAGTCCTACAAAAAGGTCCCACCTTATGACAAAAACTTAAGCTAGAAATGACCTCCTCTCTTTTCCCCTCCTCCCCTCTCCCTCAAACATCAATATCTGTTGGAGCAGCAAATAATTTTTTAATTTTAATTTGAAAAGAGAGTATAACCACTACTTGAGTCCTTGCAAAAATATAGTAAGACGATTCTGGAAGAAAAAGGGCAAGGTCACAAAGTAAACTCTACTGGGACTCATAACAATGACCAAAAAGCAGATCACAAAAGCAACATGTAAAGATTGAAGGATGGAAAATATGCCAATTTAAGAAATGCGAAGATGGCAAGTGCAAGCACAGATGGGAATATGGTAAAAACCAAGTGCAGGAATAAGCTAGAGGGTATAACAATGAAAAAAATATCCATGAACCAAATCTGACTGCTCAGAATAATGTGCAGAAAAAATTGAAGAATATACTCTTCATTGCCATCCTGTCATTCATGTAGTTGTTTGTATGTCCTGCAAGTGTGAGGACCATATTGTAGCATAGCAATGTAATTGGACAGAGTTCAATTCTTTTCAACATCATGTACAAACAAATCCACATAATTATTACAAGATAAGATGCTACAGGCTGTTTATTGAATGTTTATGTTAGCTTTATAAGAGAACAAAAATATTGTATGAAGAAAGGGTCAAATAGGATAGAATTTGAATTTGAACTTTTAATAGACCACGAACATAAATTTGTGTGTTTTAATTATGGAATATCAGTTTAGAATCTTCTTATTTATTTGTTTCCACAGAGATTTGTCATGAGGACAGACCTCTTGAATTTTTAGGATTAATGTTTTGGGACATACTTCCAGACAAACAGCCCTTCAATGACTTTGGTATTCAATAATGAGAGTAAGTCCTGGAGAATAGGTCACAGAAAAAATGGTCTTTCTGAATGTGTTTTTGTTCCAGACGAGGTGCATTTAACCCTACAAAAAGTGAAATCACATACATCAAAGACTGGGAGAAAGTGTGATGGATTATGATAAAATATTTAAATATTTGTTGAGTAAGATTCCCTCAGGAATCCAGCATAAGATGCAAAGAGATCAGTTCATAGCTAGGCAGAATGCAAGTTTGGAAACAATAACAAATAAGTACAACTTCCAAGCTACGAGATCATGAAGACAACCTCAAGCTAGAAAACTATGAGGATGACGATTTGATGTTTTTGTTAGATAAATTTCAAAACAAAGAAAAAAATACAGGTAAAAGTATCAAATATACTGCATGAGATTATAAATTTGTCCTATAGGAAACAAAAGACAATTTAAGACCATTGCCCTTTTGGATATGAGAATTCTGTGAAACATGAGTTTTGTAAATGAGGTTTTCCATTTGAAAAGTTGACACACATATTGAATCCAACACAACATCATTGACATCTCATATATGGAAACCGAGAGAGGAGACAACTTGAAAAATCACCAAGAATTAGAGTGGCCATGGAAAGATCAATAATATTTTCACTTATACAATTCATGTGGGTTGATAGAATACTTGATAAAAGACTATTCAATTTCAATCCATGTTGCCGGATGTGCTTGCGGACAGGCTAGATTCAGGTCCAGTTCGAACTAGAGCTGGGTTCCAGTCTAGTCCACTTGTGGATTCAGAAAGTCCCATCAAATGTCGTCCACTTTGGTTAGGATGAACCCAAGCAAATCCAAGATGAACCCAAGGGAACTTGGGTGAACCTGTCAATCCCTGCAGTGGATCTTTATGTTATTTTTGCTTTTAAATTTTTATTTTTCATTTGACTTTGACCTAGGCACCCTAAAACTGATTTTAAACCCTAAAAGTCACTTCTAAATTGTATCAAACACCAAAACAAGTTCATTTTAGCTCATTTCGATTGCAACAAACAAATGTCATTCCAAGAGGCTGAACATTCATTTTTGCTTGTTTAATCAACAAAGGCATTTGAAGATTGATCTTTGAAGGTTCTACAACTATTGCATTGCCATTCCTAAGTATTTACAAGTGTCCATTGGCTGTCAAAAAGATCATAAGAGGATATTTTTGCAAAAAGGTAAGTCTTTTCATTTGTTTTCCTCCATTTTTGTTTTACAAAATGAAACAAACTCTTTGCTTTGTTTTTCAAAGTTTCTTTCATTCTTCTATGAATGTATCAAAAGAGCTAGGTTTTATATATCTATTTTTTGTTTTAAATTTTTTTGTTTTGTTTTGAATGTGTTGTTTATAAAATTTCTTTCCATAGGAATCACAATGGCAGCTAGTTCTAGCTCCATAGCTCGATCTAAATTTAAAGTAGATCCAAGTTTTCCTCTATGGAAATATGTTGATATGATACAACCGGTTCTAGGTGGTGGGGGTTATATTTTGATTTACTAAGGATGTGATGTTAGATATTCAAGTTCATATAGTCGGGTGAAAGCCCATTTGTGTCGAATACCTAGGCAAGGCATCAAAGCTTGCCTTGGAAAGAATGGTGTACATAAGCCATCGGAGAAAGTGATAACATATATTATGGAGTAAGAGTAAGGAAATGAACTAGCAAGCTGTAAACCAAATCACCCCTTAGCAAAAAGAAGATCAAAGGGAATGAAGCCCCCAATGTCCCCATCTAATCCCAATGTTTTGGTGGAGAGCCACCCATTTTTGGCCACTCCTAAAAGTGAAGAACCAACTATAAGAAAAATACCAAAGGGACCTTTGGAAATTGCATTTCAAAATGAGACTCCAGACATTTCTGATCAACACATAGAAAGATATATTTATGCAAATGGGTTGGATTTCAATGTTGTTCGCTCAACATATTGGCAAGAGATGGTGAAAAAAATTAATGATGCTCCAAAAGGGTACAAGGGACCGGGTTATGAGAAGGTGTGTGGAACCTTATTGGAAAAAGAGGTCAGGCTCATAGAAGATTCATTGAAGCCCATAGGATATTCATGGGTTGAGACAAGTGTGTCCATTGTTTTTGATGAGTAGAAAAATGTTAAAAATCGTCCCTTGATCAATGTCATAGAAATGTCCCCTAAAGAGGCAATGTTTTTGAGAACTATGGATTGTGAGAGGTAGGTGAAAGATGGCCAATTTATTGCTGATATTCTTGTCGCAGCCATTGAGGAAGTGGGAACCCATAACATTACTCAAGTCATAACAAACAATGCAAAGAAATGATGAGAAACTGGTTGTTAGTTGAGATATGCTATTCACACATCTTTTGGAAACCTTGTGGGCCACTCTCTCAATCATATGCTACAAAAGATTGAGAATAAAACAGATTAGATCAAAGAGTTGTATGTAGAGATTGAGGACATCCAAATGTTCATCACCAACCACCACATGTTGCAAGGCATTTTTAGATCATTTTAAAAATTGGAGTTAATGAAGTTAAGTGAAGAAGTATAAATTTTTTACAATTTCATAATTTGATTGTGTATTCTAATTCTTCTTTTAAGTTTGTTTTTAATTATTTTATTTTATTTTTGAATAGGTTGTTGAGACCCATTTCACCTTTAACATAATCGTCTTGGGACAACTTGTGAAAGTTAGAGAGGCACTTTTTAGCATGGTGATTAGCCAAAATTGGTCTACATGGAGGCAAAGCAATACTAATAGGGAAACATAGTAGATGGTCTTAAATGACTCATGGTGGGATTGTGTGGAGTGTCTCCTTAGTTTCACCAAGCCCATTTTGAGAATGATTCGTTATATTGACATGGACAAGCCTTGCTTGGGAGAGATATATGATATCATCGACTGGATGATCGAGAAGATGAAGAGCATCATAAATGCAAAAAGAAAGACCCTGAAGAAACTTTTTTCAAACAAGTGCACACAATTATTGAAGAAAGATAGAACACAATGACCACCTCACTACATCTTGCCTTTACATTGAGTCTAAAATACTATAGTATTGAGATTCTTTTTGTGCCAACAAATATTGCCCCATGTAGAGATTTTGAAGTTGTTGAACGGTACAAGGCAATATTTCATAGACTCTTCCTTGATCTTGATTTGCAAGATGTAGTCATGAGTGAGTTCATTGATTTTTTACACTCAAATGGTCAAAGTATTGAGGCTCTTCATGATAAGTTTAAGAAGGATGCTCACAATTGGTGGTACTTCCATGGCCAACAATTCCAACACCTACAACCCCTCACAATCAAATTTTTATCACAAGTTTGATATTTTTTTATTTTTTAGTCTTTAAAGTTTCATAGCACTAAAAAAGAGAGAACTTAGTATATGTGAATTCCAACTTGCATCTCCTTTCACACAAACAACATGAATACAAGGAAGGAGACATGTAGTTGTGGGATATAGAGCCAAAGCATATTGTAATGTCCCCTTTTGAGATTGCCCTAAATCTTTCCCTAGAATAAAAAATTTAATGTAGTTAGGGTTATAACTCACCAACTATATGATTGAAGCAATATAAAACTTGGTTTAGGTCCTGCAATCATGTTAGACAATATTGGAAATATAATTCATATGATCAAAACATATATAATTAATATCTTATCTATTTAAACCATGTAAAAATACATAACTATTTCAATTTTCAACCATATAAACTACCCGATATCCATAATGCATAGTGGACGTTTAATCATAATAGGACTTGGATGAGAAACATGATAAGGTGCCTGAAGCTATGCATGCTAAGCCCAAGAGTGGATATACCATCCCTCTTGGCCCCAAGTGGCAAACATGCGGGCATCCAACATGGGGTGGCGTACTTAGTGGATAAACTTGTACCTGCCTTCCCTATCCATGCTTCCTTATCCATCCTTCTTATGATTGAGACTCATTGAATCCATCTCAACAACCAATCCATGTAGATATTGGAGAAAAGCTACAATAGGAGGCCCATAGATTCCCCTTTCTAAGCCCAAGGGCGGACACTCACCCCCTTGGCCCCAAGTGGCAGACACACGGGCATCCATCATGGAGTGGCGTACTTAGAAAGAAATCTAGTACCTGCTCACCCTACTGGTACTTCCCCACTCCTCATGGTTGCTTGTTGAGAATTACAAACACTAAATATATCCAGATTCATAGAGATTATACATCAATAAATATATCATTATACACAATAATCACGATAGAGCATACCACAATACTTGCTAAAATATAAGACTACTATATTTTAAAATGCAAATATATTAACAAATGCCGACTTCTGCCCTTGTCTGCCGAGTGCAGATAATTATGTTTGATCTGCTCCAATTGCTGTGTTGTTCAATCTGTTTTTAATATTCAGAAGATATTGCTTAAAGAGAAACAAATAGATTAATTCAAATGAATAATTACTAATAAGGATTAATAATTGCTGCAAGCATCATTATTGCATGATCGTATAAAATATATATATTTCTAATTAATTTCAATCTTTCAATAATCACTATATATATATATATATATATAAACTTACTTCCCTTATTGATTTATCATTTGTCTTCATATATCTCTCCTTGAACCATCTTCTTCTTCCCATGTAATTCTTCTTCCAAATCTGATTATATTATATTAATGTATTTGCTGCTATACTCAGAAAATACTCTTCGTATTTCTGTCCTCATTTGCTCTTCATATATCTTCCTTTAAATCTGATTATATTACATTGTTCAAGCTTTCCTGAATGCAGATATATTTCTGATTGATTCCTTGGATGCTTCTTCTTTGGAAGTATGCCTCCTTTTATATCCCCACGGTGGGGAAAAGACAACTGTTCATCAAGTTCTTCCCTTGGTAAAGGGACACAGCTTTCCTTTAGACTGATCGCTGCCCCTTCAACACCAATTGATGCCTTTATGAATCTTTCATTACCTAAGGATAATCGCTGTGTACAAGGATGATCGCTGCATTTAGGTGACCATAATCACTGCCCTCTTTATTAATCATACTAGATCGCTGCTTCTCATATGAATCATTGCCTTCCTTTAATTTATTAATCTCTACATATTAATTAAATATTCCTTCATTGACTTGACCGTTTAATATGCATTTATATCTGCCCCTTACTTAGGCACCTATAATTAATGAAGGTCAGCCTGCTAAGGAATATATTTTATCTTTAACATGAATAACCTATAATGGGTTGGCCTGTAAATACAAATATGCTTTTATGCAAGTCTCTTGCGGTTCGATCATGGTGGGGGCATGACACATATTGACTTGGATGCTTCCACTTCCCATCATATTGCACTTGAGGAGTCCGAAAGCTAGCACACTTTTAGTGCAAGTGGCAATAGAAATGGCACTGATTGTGGTTCATCTAATGTTCCTACATCATCTAATGTCAATGATGATGATGCTATTGTTGATTTAGAAAATCCATTTGATGATTAAAACTAATTTGTTGAACTTGATATTATTATTTTAATATTGAACTTGCAGTTTGAACAATGAATATTTAATAATATTTATCATTTATGCTTTAAATGGCATTCAAGTTTATGGTGGTTTTGTTGTTTATATGATGTGTCATATTCTAATCTTAATTCATGCTTTTAGGCTGCACATATATATATATATATATATATATATATATATATATATATATATATATATGATTTTTACATGTTTTTTTTACTGATGAACCCAAAATGAACCCAAACGCAATTTTTTTTGCCAGATCCATGAACCCGAACCAAGAACCATACACAAACCTAAACCAGGATCCTTGATAGAAAATAGGAATCTGAAGGACTTATGTACAATGGCACAAAATATCGAAGATAAACAATTACACAAGTTTTTGGGGATATTCAGGTACCTAAATATAGTTCTCATTATGCTTGATGGACCAGCAAAAGGACTTGAAGCTGTCAATGCATCAAATGTACATGTTATAAAGATGTGTATGCCATTGTACAAAGACAAACATCGACAAGGAAAGAAAGACAAGTCACCTGTCAAGCAAATGAAGAAAATTGAGCTCCACGTAAAGGGAGGAAAGAAATTAAAGTCCAATCAGATAATTCAAACTAGTGGATTTCATGAGGTTCTAAGAGATTTGAAATATTGCATTATTTAGTTCTTTGAAATCATTGATAAGAGGGTCACTTGATGGGTTAGGCATCCAAAAACGACTTGTAAAAGAGTCAAGACATAGATATTAGTACCTTCTCATTATAGCAAGTGAAGGATGAAGTGGAAGAAAACTTCTTGTTGAACGAACAAATGCATTGGCCTTGTTGTCAAATGAAGAAGAATGATTGCATCTTTTTTGCAAACATTTTGTCATCAATTCCCTCACTTGGTACCATATAGAAGGAATAAAATTAAATTCCTCCAACGAGGACTCCAAAGTAATGTTTAGAAGGATATCAAATTTGGAGACAAGCAACAAAATGTCTGGGAACTAATATTGCATCTTAGATTGTTGAAGCATATGAAGCATTGGTACTTTTTGGAGTCATTAGAGGAGAAAATGTTAAACAAGAAGCAAAATTATAAGAATATCATTTCATATAATAGACTTGCCTTAGAGGCCAAGCAAGTTTTAGGCCAAAGTTTCGTATGGACAAAAGTCAAGAGTGGAAATAAGATTTTGAAGAACTAGGATAAGTGATCGGTACAAAAGATGAAGAGGTGGCAATTGATAAACCAAAAGTATTTCAAGAACTTAGGGGAGACACGGTAATGGAGAAGTGCGAAAAAGAAGATAAATCAAAGTCACTCGAAATTGCCCAAAGGAAGATCAAGGAAGATGTGCCAAATCATGCGCTATCTTTCAAACTTCCAAATGGTAAGCCATTGACTGATTTTCAAAGTGAAGAAAGTATTTTGAGTCACAAGGATAGAGGTGTTGAGGGTATCTCCACGATTTCGGTCTTGGCAAATAGGCGGTGAGCAACTAGTTGACAACCTAAGGTATTCGAATGATGATCAAATTTCATACTTGTTACTTCCTACTATGTCACTACAAGACTCTTGTTATCATGGAGAGCATGCTAAAAGGGGGGATAGAGTAAGGGATACAACTTGCAGTATGGGTCATGTGGACTCTTTGATTCAAGTCCAAGATTGTTTTTGCTTATGGGATCCAGGTGGTCTTCTGAGTGTCAAAGTGGATAAAGATAGTGATATCACTAATGAGTTATCCATCTCTTGCATTGAAATGAAACTTAGGAGGAATCATATAGGGTTGGTTATGTATTCTAACCACATTGTTAAGGATTATTGTTCACTGTTTGTAAATCACCTGTGGGAGCTAGATACCATGATTGAAGAAAAGACTGTGGGTGATGGCCAAATAGAGATAGTCACTGAATGCTTGATGCTAGGTGATGGTAAGCAAAGTAGATGTCATTTGGGTGTTCAAGATTTTGTGACAAACTGTAGTATGGTGCTTTAGGTACCAAGCTACAAACAAGTTGGAGGACTCGTGAGATGAGACACTACAAATTGCTAAGGCAAGGCAATTGAACATCATTTTGGGTGATCAAGGGATATGGCAAAAGCTTCTATCATCATGAGTTTTGGAGGGATCAACAAACCATGGAGCTCGCATTGGATGCATTCTATGGGGGAGTTCACTATGGAGTTGGAATTCAAGGGAAAGGAGGTAGAACTTAAGGCGTTGAAGAAGGAGATCCAAGAGCTGTTTTGTTATGTGGATGGAAGACTATTGGGTGACAATCACATCTTTATGCAAAGGTAAGATGCTCGCTCATAATGGTATTTGGTATAATCTGGATATGTTCAACATTACACTCCTAAGAAGGCCACCAAAAGTAATAATTGTAAGCTGGAACTTTCTTGTTGAGAATCACCAACTTGACATAATGAGGATGAGTATTTGATGCAATAGACATGATCCAAGGGCCACTTTGAGTATGGTTCCTAATGTTAAATCTGCTGCCCTCAACATTTCCAGCACTGCCCACACTTTCCTTGCAACCAAAGAAGAGTTTTAAGTCACATGGTAGAGGAGTTTCCAGCCCATTATCATTATTGAGGTATTTGCAACTGGTACAAGGTGAGTTACCATCAATGACATTTCTGATTCCAAGCAATGGAATGCAGTGTTACAGCCATGTTTCTACCAATCACTTTGATAACTCCATGCTTTGAACTGTTGTTATCTTCCATGAGCAGCTATAGACATTCAGATTTTGGGAATACCTCCTTGCTTAATGTGGTGTGTAGTAGGTCTCAGCTATTGGAGTTACTAAATACCATTCCAACTTATATAGTGTTGTTTTGGCAGAAATTTCAAGTGGCATACGACTGTTAAAGCCAGTTTACAGCCCACATACAATCTGACCCATGCCATTTTCTGAAAGGTACAGCTGATGGTAACATGGAAAGATCCATTGGAACACGAGGTAATTATTATGTCATGCATTGGTCACTTTTGTTTGGGAAGCTTATTATAGAGATGAAATCTAAGGGCAAGGAGGTAGTGTTTCAAGGCTTCATTGATGAAGTTCCAAAAACTGTCAAGGCCAAGTGGCATGTACATCAACGGGTGGCACTCTCAATTTCATCTTTAGGGGAGTCACCAATTAAAGGGCCTCACCAAGAAATGGAGAAGAGACATGAGGGAGGTATCTTTCATATTGGGGAAGCTACTGTCACAATACAAAAGTACTTCAAAGATCTTTGTAAGAATAATGGAAGAAGCCCAAATTCTGATTTGATTGCACAAAACTACAAACCAGGTATAAAGGAAGGAAGCAATGCACAAATATTGCAACCAAGTTGTGAAGGAAACATGGCAAAAACTGATGTCCGTATGATCTTCAGTTTTGAGATTGCTATAATCACGAGGAAACATGGCAAAAACTGATGTCCGTATGATCTTCAGTTTTGAGATTGCTATTATCATCATTTCCAGCCATTTCATGGCCTTATTTGTAGCCACATGGGTGTTCTCAGTTGTAGAATTAAGTAATTTTCAGTTTGGTGCGGTTATTGGACTGTTATCAACTTTGGTATAGGTGCTCCAAGCCTCTATATTTCTAATTTTTATAGGGTATGGTAACTGGTGTATCATCCTTCTATTGCTGATTTTTATTGCTGCCCACGGTACAGTTATAAGCGGAGAAGTACACATGGAAGCTAGGGTAGCACCACATAAGCATTGGGATATTTATGCAAAATATCACGAACAGGGCAGAGGGATAAGTGCTGATGAAGGGTCATCATCATACAACAGTGAAAGCACTTCCAAGACAGCTATGGACCTACTTTCCAGCCCAAATGCTGCTGTCATCATTGTTATCAGCCACTCCATTACTTCAGCGACACTCACACAAGTTGTTTTCCAAGGATTCCCAGCCATGGGAAGGAGTATGTTTCAGTTGGTGACAGCTTATGGAGAGTTTTCAATCCTTGTATGGCTACCCATTGTTTCTACATTGATCACATTGTTGAATTTTGCATTGGTTTGTCATAATTACAGCTGTTACATCATTTCTATTTTGCTGATCTTAATGTTTTCAGTTATGGACAGCTGTAAATTTGTGCAACTTGTGAGGGTTTCCTTGCATGGTAATGTTAGTGGAGGCTTTCCATTACTGAAGACAACTGTCCCAGCCATCCTAGTGCTGATTTGGATGGAATTTCAAGTAACTTGTGGCTATTATGACTTATTTCCAGCCTACTTGCAAGCTGTAATGAATCACACTTTGGAGGGACCAGTGCACAGTGACATTGTGGGACTCTTTGGAGCCCAGGGACATAGACATGGAGCAAGTTTTTGGGATACTTCATCACATGATATGATCCCATGGGTACAACAGGAACAAGGTGGTAAGTTCTTAGGGCATCCCTTGGCCCTAACGAAGTAAATTCGCATGCTTTGGGTAGGAGGCTTCATCGAGGGGGAGTTTGTAGGTGTGAGAGTTGAATGGAGTAGACTCCATGATGATTCTTGGCAAGGTTTGTTTCACTCAACAAGTGTGGGATTTGGATGTTATGAGCAATGTGGCACGATTTCTCTTGGTGATTCAATGGTATTGATGCATCTGTGCATACATGAATTTCTTTGGCGGAAGTTGTTTCAAGATGATAGGTATAGAGAAGCTAATGAGACTCATGATGTTGACATGAAGCAGATAGAGCTGTTTATAAGTGCTGTAGCTGTCACCATATTTGAAATCCTTATTGTAATCAGAAAATTAGCATTGTCTATGAACCATATCAACTGAGATCAACATATTTCACCATTTTGTATCAAGTGCCTGTAGCTGTGACGTGTTAAATTATTACAGTCTAGTGATAATCAGACAATAATTAGATCATAAATACAGCAGGGACATTACAATTGGTAAATTCAGAGTGGTTGATAGCTCAACAGAGTCACAGACTAACAAGTTGGTGCCAAGGAGAATGAGATTATACTGAGAATTATCTCAGGTTACACTCTTATAGCTTTTGCAACATACTCACAATACCATAGTCTTAGGGAATTTGGGTTTAAATTTAAGTGTTGATTTTGTTTCTGTCGTTGCTCAATTTCTTTGTTAAGAAAACTAAGGTGCCTTCCTATTGCTACTATAGTTGGATGTACTTCTGAGTCCTTTTTTACCTATGTTGCTCACTTGTGAGCATTTATTTTAGTTTCTTTCTCTTTCTTTCTTTCAATCTTTTTTCCTTCATTATATATCTATAATTATCTGCAACATTTGACAGCCATCTTTCAATATTTTCCATTGTTACCAGGTACATGTAGATATCAGAGCTGAAACATGTGTAATATCTCATTGATGCAAGTTAGAAATCAACATATATTCTCAAAATAAACATGAATCCATGATCACATATTTTTCTCCGAACAAAATTCTATAAAGCTTCGCATTCACAAAATAAAAAAGCGTCTGACCACCGTCTGCTAGTTTCCTATTGACAATTTAGGAGACATTTGATAAGTAATTGTTTGAGGTCAATTTATGTTTATCTTAAAAAATTTGGTGCCTAACTTGCACTAACTTCCAATGATCTTTTCCAAGCATCTTAGTACTTTTGAATTAGACGTTACTGACAGAAATCCAAAAATCAATATGCTTACTAATCACTGATGTTGTGAACTTGCAAATCTGACTTGTTCGAGATGAATATAGTATACTAAGAAGCAGATTATCTCAGTCAAATTGATACACAATACTTCTCTTCTAACTAGAAGGAAAAAATCCACTGGAGTTCCTTGACATCATTCTCAGCAGGTTGCTAGTAGTTAATCTTTTGGGAAGAGAAAATATTTTAATAGCCATTCCAAGCTGAAGTGAAAGAATAAATGAGAAAACAGTCACCCATGATAGTCTGAGTTGAAAGACCTATGAAGCTACTTTTTTATCCAAGATCAAGGATTCAAATGCAGCAATCGGACATAAGGCATAGAAACAGGGAATTAAAATGATTTGATTAATACTTTATTAAAAGAGACACTTCATCAAACACGGAATCCTAGCTCTCTGATTAACTAGCCTAACCAGAAGAGACCAGTGAAATTGGCAAGCTTGAAAAACTTTATAAGCAGAGTAATTGAAAGCATCAAATCCCTGTGGGGGATGTGCAGAAAAGGGAATGGAAAAGTTAGCATAAAAATTCAATATCAAATGGGCAATCCGAGAGGCACAAGATTAGTCACAGGCTTGAGATAAATATGGGGAAATACAAAGAAGTCAAATGCAAATGTGCTATAAATGAGGGTAATCTCAAGGGTGATCATCTCGTAGATGAAAATTAAAAAATATGATTGCTCGAGACCTTTCCGATTCATGGCATATTTTGAATGAGAAAATGCCTTAAAATATGTCACATCCTCAAAATACTCACTAGAGAAAGGCCCTATAGATACCAGTAGCTCAGAATAGAGAAGAAAGAAAAAAAAAATAATGAATTAAAGAGATCTTCTAGAACTTTGATGGAAAATGTAGGCTTACTATGTTAAAAAAAAGCCGAATAATCGCGAATCGCCTCCGCCGTCGATTTTTTCCCCAAAACAATCGCGATTTTTCAAAAAAATGTGGTCAATCAGTTTCACTGATTTTATCAGGTTCAAACGCATTTTAAATTTTAATCAGATTAAAACGGAATTAAATCGTCCCCAAACTCATTTTACATTTTCACGTATTTTTCTAATCCCCTTTTAACTGCTGCGACCCGTGAATTTGAGCGATAAGATTTTTATCTGATCTGAAGGCAAACGAAAAAAACATTTTTTCACAGTATATTTCGACGCGGCTAAGCCAAAGTAAGAACACTTCTTTTCACTGCATATTTCGACGCAGCTAGGGCAAACGTTAAAGCTGCATATTTGGAGTTTCGACTCTTTTTGCAGTGACTGCAAGTGTGACAAAGGTGACTGCGGCGGCATATTTCGCTCGGGTATATTAACAGTTAATCACTGATTCACTTGTTTTATTTTTCATGCATTTTACAGTGCCACTTTCAGGGAAATATTTGTATTCTATTTATATAAAAGGCAGATAAAACATCAGTCTAAAAATAAAACATCAATGTTCAGACTTTGACAAATTTGGAACAACAAAAAAAAATCCAAAAAGAACGAATTCATTGACGCCAAACGCAAGCCTTTGCTAGAGTCCCATTTTTCTTATCATCGTAATATCATAATTATTTGTAAATACACCACACCTTACATGCGCAAGCCACGGCCTCTTCATATATCTAGATAAATTTATTTACGTTTTTCTTTACTCTGTTTGCCATTGTTAAGGTAAAGAAACAGCTGCTTAAATTGTAACAGAGTGTATTTTAAGAAAGGTCATAACCGAATGTATAATGGAAGAGAAAGAAGCTTCCCTGATTGCTTCAAGCAGCTTTAAAAACCAATGCAAAACAAAACCTAATTAAAATGCATTAGCAGCAAGTATAAAAGGCACTCCAGTAGCATTTTAAATGCAATATCACGTTTCAACAAAGTTGATTATTGTAAGGAAGACATCATTTAATCACAACAAGAGCTTGTAAATGATTCAAAAACCCACATGCTTTAAACAAATGCACTGCAATTACAAATCATTAACAGGTTTCCCAATTATACTAGAAAAATCCACAGCCTTTTATCTTCACTGCCAGTGAGAATAAAGTACAGAAAACCAAAAAGGAAATAGAAAATTCAAAGACAAAAGCAAAATACATACCGCATTGGAGATCGGTGAGTGTGGTATGTGGTCAGAATAAATCAAACAAAATGTAACAGATTTTTAGTGATTTTACAATTTTTTTTAAGGATATATCAAAAACTCACATTAAAATGAAGAAGTGGACAGATTGAAAGCTCACATCAATGTTTAGACTGAGCTGCAAGTTTCTGAAGTCACATTTCCTTGATTTGTATGCAATATGCTTTGTTATCTGCTTTGCTGACTTCATTATTGAAACTCCTTCATATGAGTTTTTGGAACTTGTTCTAATTTGCCAAATATTTTTTACTTGTGCATGCTTGGCAACGACTTATTTGTTAAAGTACTAACATTTGCAGGGAATCCAATATACTCACCTGCAAAAAAATTGTCCTTAAGTCCTCTTTATTGCACTGAACATAGCATTGAGCAAGATTCTCTCATACCCTAGGAAGTGATGCCCCAAAGGTATATTTGAGGGCCATAGGGATTGAAGTGGTAAGGAAACTGAAGATACTTTTCCCTGCAAGACTGAATCAGATATTTTTTTACAGATTTGGTCATCATGTCGTATCAGAGAAACTTTGCTTGGGCATATTGCAGATCAATCTCAAATACAAATAAACACAAATGCAATTTTTACTTGAATGATATCAATGGAGGCATATATTGCTTCAAATCGCATTTGGAAAAAGAGCAAGGCATGGCACCACTATATGCAAACTATACCCTACAGATATTACATATCAAGGACAACAAGCTCTTCAGACAATTTCTAATGGTAAGACCTTAAAGACAAGAAATGGGACAGAAGTGACTTCTATTTTGCAGATGGTAATAACAATCCTTTGGATGAGGCAGCTGGTGCTCGATAGCCTTTGAGGGAGTCTCATTCAACACCTACTTCTACAAGACATTACCTAAACACATTTGGAAGAAACAATTATTGCTTTGTACCTCATATTTCACTAAGATCCCAAGCTACTTTGGCAAGTACAAGATGGAGGAATAATGTTTATGAACAAACACAGAAGGTGATGCAAATTTTTGGTTCTACTCTGGCCTACCACTCCATGTTGCCAGGTCTCCATGCTGGCAAGACATGGTGGATGCTATTGTAGCTATAGGTTTTGGATTCAAAGACTCATCATACAAGACGCTAAGGGTTGGTATGCTCAATGATGCAGTACAAAATATTAAGGATGTTGTTAACAAACATCAAATAGAGTGAGGAAAGACAAGATGCACCATAATGTCAAATGGGTGGACATATAGAAGGAACTGAACTCTCATTAATTTCCTTGTTTCTTGTGATATTGGTACGATCTTCTTGAATTCTGTGGATGCATCAAATAGGACCAAATCTATGCTGCATTGTTTGACTTGTTTGATGAGGTGGTCATGGATGTAAGGCAACCAAATGTTGTTCAATTTATTATAGACAATATTGTTGTTTGTGTTGTTACTAGAAGACTCCTAATGAACAAAAATCTCTCTATGCTTTTTACCCCATGTGCAGCACATCGTCTTGATCTAACACTAGATGACATTGGAAAACTTGAATAGGTTAAGAAGGTATTGCAAAAGGCTTGTACTATTATCAAATTTATCTACAATCACACAAGGGTGTTGTGTATGATGCATTATTACACAAAGGGCAAGGAGCTAGCTCAACTAGGGGTGGCAAGATTTACTATACATTTCCTTGCATTGAAGATTCATTGCCAACAAAAAATAAATTTGAAGCAAATGCTTGTTTTAAATGAGTGGATCAAGTTTGAATTCGCCAATCTAATGGATGGCATAACCGTGGTAGGGTACATTTTTTTGTGAGATTTTGGGATGCCACAAAACAAGTGGTTGAATTTAAGCCACTGAAAAAGTTTTGAGAGTAGTGGATGGTGATAAATCCTCCATGGGCTATTTGTATGAGGCTATGGATAGGGCCAAGGAGTTGATGAGGGGTAGGATGGAAAATAGCAGGGACAAGTACATGCCATTGTGGCACATAATTGATAGGAGATGGGATCAATAGATTCACTCCCCTCTCCATATTGTTGGATACTATTTGAACTTGTCATTGTTCTATAGTCCCTCATTCAAAGATGATGTTGAGGTCACACAAGGCCTACTCATTTGCATGGAAAAAATGTTCCTTGCCCTAGCAAAGTTAGATGCAGCTTTCACAGAATTGCCAATATACAAACAAGCAGGGGGGTTTTTCTCAAGTATGGCTATCGTGCAAAGTAGGAAGGCCTTCAACCCAAGTGGACTTCATAAACTTTTGACAATCTCTCTCTATTGTAGACATGTGCATTAAAGGTGTTAGGCTTTTAGTAGATTTTACATAATATCATTACAAACAATGGTGGGGATTTTGTGGCCAAGAAACCAGAGATCTTTGATGGATGGTGATGCACATTTTGAGCCAACAATATAGTTCATCCGCTTGTGAACGTAGTTGGACTGTTTTTAAACATGTACATTCCAAGCAATACAACCATCTAATGCATCAACAAATGAATGACTTGGTGTTTGTTCAGCACAACCTCCACTTGAAGCTAAAGAAAGCTCAAGGTTAGAGTTTTGAAATATTTGCAATTGTAATTGTTGTTTTTTTCCACTTTCAGTGGCCAAATCTAGTTTCTAACCCAAAAACATCAGGTACCTTTGAAGAAAAACAACCAGCTGACCTTGATAAAATCAATCCCAATTCTAAGTGGTTTACATATAAAGATATCCTTCTTGATCCTAATGATTTTTATATCCTACCAGAGGTCAACCTTGATAGTAATATGGTTGCACAACTTAGGAGAAGCTTTGACCTAGGAGCTTTGTCATCAAGACATGCAAACCTCTAGTGTAGCTCTCTTTGTAGTAGTAAGAATAATTGGCTATATTTGATTTTATGAAACTTTGTACTCAGTTTGTAGGTTGTCTTTGTACAAAGTATATTGTAATTGAAAATTTAAAAACTATCATTTAGTTATTATTTGTTCGCTATGCAGGATGCATTGTGCAATACAATGTAATCAACAATATGAACACAAATGACAAAAATCTATATTCCACAATTCATAAGCTAAACTCTTAATTGTATTTGCTCTCTATATCTCTATGCTACTGAAATAGCTCTAAATTTATAAAACAGCAAGTTTTTTTCTCTTTTTTTCTCTTTTTTTGCATTTTTTAATATTTTTTTAAAATCCAATTTTTTAAAAAATTATTAATCTTTTAATTTGCCAAATTTTCCCCCAAAAGACTTTTGCTACTATGGTTCAAACCATATGGCAGCATATTCCATTTGACAAAGAAATTTCAAATTTATATATTAGTAAGCAATACTAACACTGGATGATTCAGTCTCAAAGAAATGCATGGCCGTTGGAAGTAACTAGAATAATCCTTTGGAACAACTAAGCATTATATCAAAACCAATGAAATACAAGATTAAGACTAAAAAATAGTATCTAGTCAGCAAGAATAAAAGACATTGTCCAGCTTCTAAAATATTGAAAACAAATAACAGAGTGGTTTACTTTGGTCACCAGGCAGAGAAATGACAGGCTTGTGTGCGAAGCATATAAAATTCTGCTTCTTGATAATATCCCCACAAGAACATAACTTCCAAATAATGGCAGCAAGGACATCCCACTTTAAATTTGTAATGATAGATGTGTCTTGATTATGCAATTCTGTTTGAGTATGGTTCACGTTTAACTGAATTTTTAGTGTATAAGTTTGCTAGTAATGATGTTTTGATACATTAGAGCCTTTTTCAATAAAGCAAGCTTGATTAATATAAACGAGACGAAAGAAAGAGAGAAATTATAAATGGAGATAAAAAATAAGCAACCTGACCACCACAATTAGCCCCAGCTCCAATCCCTATAGTAGGGATTTGAAGGGAAGAAGTGACGGCTGCTGCCACAGGAGAGGGCACACATTCAAGTACAACGGAAAAACATCCTGCATCCTGCAAAGCCAATGCACTCTCCAGAACCTGCAAGCAAAAGGTTTCTAACCTGAGGAATAAATACATCATATTGTGATAAATTCTCAATGTCATGAAACTTACTTTTGTTGCACTAGCAACATTTCTACCCTGAGGCCTAAATCCACCCAGAACACTTATTGCCTGAGGAGTCAATCCCACGTGTCCCATGACTGCAATCCCTGCCTCAACTATAGCTCTTGCTGCAGTAACCCTGGAGGGTGTCCCTCCTTCAAGCTTTATTGCATCCATACCCCCCTCCTTCAACATGCGAGCTGCACTTGCAACTGCCTGCCATACAATCAACTACGAATGATATTTTCCATACCTTTACTAATAAATAAATGTATAAGCAGGTGTGATGAAAATGCATCTGGATTAAATATGTAAATGAGATCTTACAATTCCAAAGTAACCACATCATGTGAGAGTAAATGCATTGCCTTTGGTGTTGCAGACTCCGGAGTGTTTGCAAAACATACACAAACATTCTGCTTCATTCAACAGCAAGGCGAATGCATTTGTGTAAAATTGAAATGAATCTGTAGTAGTGTTACCTCCATTATATTTTGCAGTGCATACAATCAATTCCAAGGAAATTAACTCCTAAAGTAATAAGTATCCTAAGAACAAATACCTGCTCTTTGCTTTCTTCGTAGCTGCCAAAAGGCAAATCCCCAACAAGGAGAGGTCGGGAAGCACCACGAGCTACTGCACGACAATGAAGCAGCATATCCTCCAATGTGACAGGTAAGGTTGTATCATGCCCATGCACCACCATACCTATTCAAACAAGACACCTCCAAAACAAATATCAGAAGGGTAATCCAGGTTCAAAACTCACAGGTAGATGCCCCACTTTAAATGATTGCTTACTTAATGCAGCTTAGTGGATGCAACAGAGGAATTGGCTTTCAATTAATTATAAACTAGTTGGATGACATGCCTGACCTGACTTTAAGTGATCACTTTCTGCGATGTAGTTTGGTGGATGTGGTGGAAACTTTGGTTTTCAATTACAACTAAACTGGCTGAGCTGTGCCTGCTCCTACTTTTTGTGGTCTCTGTCTCAATCTGGCTTGATGTATATGGTGGATGAATTGGCTCTCAACTAATTCTAAACCAGTTGGAGGGCATGCCTGCCTCCTCTTCAATTAATCCCATGCAAGTTGAGTGTATTAGCCCCAGGGAAAACCCCATGCTAGTGATCTCTGTCTTAATGGGGTTTGGTGTGTGTGGCCAAGGAATTGACTTTCGATTACTACCAAACTACTGAGTAGAGTAACCACCCCATCTTTAAAGGTAATTTCTGTCTAAATACAGCTTGGAGGGTGTTGAGGAGGAATTGGCTTTCAATTAATCCTAATATATTTGACGTGTGCCCACTCTGCCTCCCTTGCCCTCTTCGTATTTTCTTCGTCTTAATGTGAATTGGTTGATAGAGCATATGAATTGGCTTTTGGCAAATCCTATACTACACGCCCACATTATGCGGTCTCTATCTTCGAGATACTTGGTTGATGTTAAGAGGAATTGTTGCCTAAATGATGCTCCATGGATGTGGCAAGAAAATTTGCTTCTGATGTAGACAGACTAATTGGAACGGCTTTTCATCTGGAAAAAGTAAAATAGATGTTTATTGAGTGATACTCTGCTAGTGTTAGCAATACAGTGGGCATTATAGAGGTGTGCGATCTCCAGTAACCACCTCGGTTTTGGGGGATAATCATAAAATAGATGAAATTATTTTTATTTTCAGATACGTAATGCCAGCTTTTCAATTGAAAAAATAGCTGTTTTATGATAAGTAGGTACTCTACAACTACAGTAACTATAATACTGAAAGGACAAAATCATTGAGAAAAAAGCTTTCAAAAAGTCTACATATATGGGCAATTTTATTCACTTATGTTTGATTGAATAGATATCTCACCCACAGAATCTCCAACTAGGCAGATGTCAATTCCAGCCATGTCCACATGAACTGCAGAGGGATAATCATATGCAGTGACCATTGTGATTGGGATTCCTTTCTCGTATTTAGCATTAAGATGGTTTAGAGTAATCCTTTTCCATGGGGATTGGGACTTGGGTCCTCCATAAACAGCATTTTCTGGAAGATTAGACATTCCACGCGAACCCGTCAGAGAAGAAGAAACATCAAACTGGTTTTGTAGAAGTTCCTCAACTCTCCTCGCTTTCATTATTACTCTTTTTCCTTTTGATATCCACGAATTACTGCACAAATGTCTAAGATGTTGAGCCATGCGCATTGAATACAACTTTGCACCCGTCCTTTTACTGTTTGGGATTCAGACTAGGCAACAAATATACTGAAAAAAAAAATGGCTAGCAGACCTCCGTAAATCACAGGATTTGGAGAAATACTAACTGGTCATTTTGTTTCGTATTTACCCTTAAATATATATGTTAGGGAAATGTGGATAAATCAATATCCATGGATTAGATACTTCGATAAAGGATAAGCTTTTCACCATGTGAATAATGTTTTAAAGGCCTACAGCAGAATCTCATGTAGGCCCCTCCATCATTTTCTGCAGGGGGTATAGCTGAGTCTAAATGTTGGAAAAGAACATGAAGATAAATTAAGTTGTTTGTCTGGATCCCATAGACTGATTAGTCTCCTCGATGTGATTAAAATCTTTTATTTCATTTCAATGTTTTAGAAGTTTTCTTGGGGTGCCAAGTGGTTTACTGAAATTTTTATTTACTTTTGCTTGTGTCCTCTAAAAGAATCTTTTAATAAAATATTATAGAATGTGGATAAACAAAAAAATGGCTCACACACAGAAAAAAGTAAAGTTTTGAATTTCATTAACTAGCATATCTATCCTATTACATAGTCTATATAGAAAACGTGGAGAGATATCGATTGTAAGAATCCAAAATGATAGTAATATATATATTTGTGTTTTTGTTATAATATATTTTTAGTTGCATCATATACAATAAGAGTGTCATCATCATTCACTATATTGTCATTGGATTATATTATCATATACAATAAGAGTGTCATCATCATTCACTGTATTATGCGAAAAGGTTTATATAAATTGAGTTTTAAACTTTCCAAATCACAAATGGTAGGAAATAGACCAAATTGTGCAAGTTTAATCTTGAAGTATTACAGTAGATATAAATCATCTTTTAGAGTATAATACATTTTTCTTCTCTTTTGCATGGCTCAATTGTAGGCTTGTGAAACATTTTCTTATTAAGATCCGGTTTTTTTGCAGTGGGCCCAAAGCAGTGTCTTTGGCATTTAGTACAATGTATAAGTGACTTAGGAATGCATTGTGTGGGATTATGTACATGTGTTATATTCCAAGCCTGAGGCCTTTGTTCTTCTACTTTTTTGTTTGATATTTGCTTTCCTGTCCTTAATTTTTCATATATGTCGTATGTGAATGGGCACTTTATACGTAGGTCATTTAAAAGTTTAATCATTACCTCAACCTTCCCTTCAGATGATATGCTATTGCTGCTAAACAATCGATATCAAAGATGATATGCTACTACTACTAAACAATCAATATCAAAGAGAAACCTTAACAGAAAAACAAAAAACGAGAAAAAGATGAAACAACCATTTAGTGAGTGACTTTGCCTCTCAACCTTGCCAATAATCGATATTAAAGAATAATTCACTATAACAGAAAAATCACTAAGTTCAAAGTTGCAACGCAGAAACCTTAAACTCACAATCCTGCCAATGCAATATCTTATTTATAAGCAGCATGAATAATATAAGACTATATGGAGTATTGATTATAGAAGCCTCACTACTTACAACAATTTGTTCAACTTGTTATTAGTTCCCAACTCTAGTGAAAAATCCTAGAATAAACAAAATATTGTCAAATGCCAAGACCAATTCTTTTGAAATTTCACATTGTCATATTTTACATATCATGATTATATTAATTATCTAAAGAAAGTTTCAAAAAGCGAAGCAGTTTATACACTATTGTGTCATAAAATTGAACATTTGACAACTATCATCAAAAACATTATAACCAACAAGAATTACACAATATCCATTGGTAAATCTGATTCAAAGGTTTGAACGGTCATACAAATATTCCCTTCTAGCTCATGATTATTTGTCAGTTTTTGCAAAAACGTTTGAAGCAAATCACTCCACATAAAGATTGTCTTCATAATCTAATGTTAAAGTTGTTTTATCCTACAAATCAAAACCATTGTTTCTATTTGAATATTTTGTGTGTTTTAGAACCACTGCAAAGACTTGGCATTTACCTCATAGATAAAGACTACGAATGAGGTTGAATAGAAGACTTGCACAAGCTTGGAAGAATAAGCCCATTAATGATTGTCTTTTTTGTTTCCTCACTAAGACTACTATGCCACAATTGTTCCACACTCTC
This sequence comes from Sequoia sempervirens, assembly GCA_007258455.2. Classification (NCBI taxonomy): domain Eukaryota; kingdom Viridiplantae; phylum Streptophyta; class Pinopsida; order Cupressales; family Cupressaceae; genus Sequoia; species Sequoia sempervirens. Next base: position 43,832 of record VDFB02342005.1, read on the forward strand.
CTTTACTACTCCCTTCTTAAATAGTTGCTCTCTTGCTCTTCTTGAGCAACACTTGTTCAAAATAGTAACACAATCTTTGATTTGCCAATCCCCATGTATCTTCTAATAGAGGTATATATATTGATGCTGGAGGATTCAGTTCTAGAAACCAATTAGAGCAAGAAATAGTTATGTAGCAGTATATAATAATAGTTTGTTTGTTCTGTAAAACATAAATGTTTCGGTTAAGGAAGTATTATCATGGCATTTTTCATGGTTGTCGTTCAATTCTCTCCAGTTATTCCCTCTAAAATTAAAGCCAAGGATAAGTTATATAGAAAACAAATCATATGAAACAACATTATGTTGGGGCCAATGCAAAAGAATAACATGCTAAAATTTAGTAACCACCACGCCATGAATGGGCTCAACCAAACATTAAAAATGTCATTCTATTAAAAGTTTTAAACTGTCACATTATGGCTTACAAAATAGTTTTAAATAATGCCCCTCATAAAGGCTTGACTTAATATTTATACACCACTCCCACATGACTTATAAGATGGTTGGCGATAAGGCATTTAATGGCAAATAAAATGCATTTAAAAACTGTTATAACCACCACTTAGTGTTCAAGATTAAATAAAATGCATTTAAAATCTGTTATAACTACCACTTAGTGTTGAAGATCGACATAAAAAAAAAAAGGGTGATGATTTCAAGAACTCTCCTTGATTTAAGGTAGATTTTTTCTGTACACACCCAAATGGCATTGTAAAACATCTCTTGACGTAAAAATTTGGGGATGCACTAATTTGAAAATCAAAGACATTTGCAAGTGAAGTTTTAGATAGCAACAAGAAGGTACGTAGAATGTGAAGACTTCAATTAGTGGAGAGGAAACATTGAGGTACAAAACCAACTTTGGTGCACACATTATCATTGGGAAATTCCTAGGCATCCAACATACTTACAATTGCATTCATTCTTGGGTTGATGAAAATCTAAAGGTCGCTCATTCTTGTCTAAGAGTTTCTTTGTTGTAATTTTTGGGCGGGAAGATGAAAGATATTTTGTCCTTAATAATGACCCTTGATAGTTGGAGATTAACTTCCTATATATCTAGAAATTTTGTTTAAACTTTGATCTATTTTCTTCCACTTTGTTCAACTCTCCCACTTGGGTCAAATTATACAATTTACTAGAGGAGTATTGGTCAATCAAGGGGCTCACACAAATTGAGAATGATCTTGGAAATGTACATTCCATTGATCAAAGATTCTTGATAGTGATTCAAGGATACATGCATGGATTTTTCATTTTATCCACTTGTGACCCCCAAAAGCATCACCCTAGATTTTGAATGTGGTGAATGGATTTAGTTGATGGAGGTTGAAGAGATAAAATGGTTTTGCTCCTTGTGCAAAAGTTGATCCCATTTTCCTCCCAATTGCTTAGGGAACACAAGGACCAAGAGGACCTAGAAATGGATTGTTAAATCAAATTCCATGATTCCCCAACCCTCCTTTCTCCCCCCTGCATCCTCTAAGATAGATCCGAATGTAGAGGTGTCATCCTCACTCCCCTAAATGGACAAGCATCCCACAACTTAAAGCATTGATGGGTTAATGGTTGATTACTCCTTTAAAGCTTATGAGTCTATGAACCATAAGAACCTATTAATTGTTCCATTTTAAAAGCCTTTGTCTTCCCATGAGATAGACCTCATGTAGGAGGATGAAGACCTTGATTATTGGTATGATTCAAAGAATGAGGTTGACAACTCTTTGAGCATCACCAATTATTGATGTATCAACGAATCAACTTTGAGGATTACAAAGGCCAACATTGCTTCAAGGAAAAGAGTGGACATGAGACAAAAAATCCATGTCTAGAGACTAATCCTCTATTAACCAATAGCTATTGTGATCTAAGAGAGGAAAGACCCCCCTACAAAAGAATGAAGATTGCCACCTAGAATGTTAGGAGCTTAAATACCCCTAACAACTAGTGTTTGACCAAGAACCATTTACAATCACTATATTGGTTGATATAATAATGTTGTAAGAAACTAAACTAGGTTCAAGTAATGTGAAGGATTTTATCAATCACTATAGGGGTTGGGTTGGTACTTTTATGGATTTTGTTGGTTGGACAAGGGGATTTGGAATCTTGTCATCTTTGTGTCATGTCAAGGTGGAGCTTGTCTACTCCTCCCAAAATTGGATGGTTATTTTGGTTTAGAGTCTTTTCTCTTATTTGGTTTTAGCTCTTCTGCATGTTTATGGTCCCACTAAAATGGAATACAAGTTACGAGTATGGAATCAATTTTTTGCTTTTTTGCAATCTTCTTCTAATTTTTCCTCATGGGTGGAGATTTCAATGATATACTCTCAAGAGTGGAAAAAGAGGTAGGCTCTCCCACACCTCACAATCTCATATCAAATTTTCAAACTTTTGTAGAGAAGTAGATCTCCTTGCACATTGCTCTCAAGAATGGAAAATTCACTTGGACCAATAGAAAGATGAGTTTTACCAATATATTTGGAGTGATTGGACAGGTTCCTACATAATGTCAATGAACTTCAATTGGCTGATTTGTTCAATTTATCCTTTTATCCCATCTCCAAATTATCATTATTTGGTTCTCTTATACATAACTAAGGATTGGGCCCCTTTTATGCCATTTTTAAAAGGAAGAAATGTATGTGGAAACACTTCCTACACTAAAACCAATTTTTAACAATTGTAGAAAGAAGAAACATATATAGACATAAAATAAATAATATACTATAACACAAGTGTACATGGTGAAAACCATTTTAAGAGAAAAACCTCACACTCCAAAGAGTCCCAATGTATTATTTAGTAAACACCACAATTTCAATACACTTGTAGAGCAAACCTTCATATGAGTATCACCAACCAAAGATCTAGAGGAATTATGATAAATTAACAACTTGTCTACAAAACTATCATGTAACCTTTATCTCAAGTACCTAATATAAAGGAGATACAATACATGAAATCATCAAATAGTAATTAGAAAACCATGAGCTAAAACCACCCAAAAAATGGAACCCAAATCCTTAGCTTAGAAATCCAACACCCAAAACTCAAGATGAATCTATAGGCTAAAAACAACATTGTAGTCTATAAAAATGTATCCCTTTACATTTTCACACTTGTTTGGGCCCTCCCTACTAAAATTGGGCTTCTTTATGCCTTATTTGGTCCTATTTTGTATCCACAACCCTAATTTAATGTATTTCTCTAAGGATAATCCTGACATTTATTAAATGACCAATCATAATTCATGTTTTTGGGTTGTGTGTTCCAGATTTAATGATCTGTGACTCATACGCCACCTTGGGCATATGGATCCCACCTAAGTCTTGGGGATTGATCATGGATATGGCATAGAATTTAACATTTCTTGAAATTTGTGTCCCAAGCTTAAGCTACTAGGACTCATATGCCCCAACTGGCATATGAGTCCTGCTTTAGCTTGGACCTATTTTGAATCCAATTCTTGGCGGGATTTTATACTCCTAGATCTGATGTTGGCTTGTAGTGTTGTAATTTTGGGAAATTTGGCATAAACAAGTATAAATACAAGGTTATTTCACATATTTTTCTCCTAGTAAGTTAACAAGCAATCTAGCAATTCAAGTATTCAAGCATTGTGTCAAAGTATTCATGTATCATGTGTTTTTTTGAGTTAACATTTGTGATGTAGGTTTCATGATTCAAGCAAGCATTCAAAGACATTATATCATATCAACAATCAAGAGTCAAGATCTACATTCATGCTAGCCATTTCATACAAGATTGCAACCTTTATTTCAAGGGTTTGGTGAGTTGCAACATTAAATTTGTTCATTCATCATTCCTTCATGTTATTTCATTTCATTTTAAGGTTTAATTACCAAAATGGGGTTTGACCAAGGCAAAACCCTATCCACTAACAAAACAACATTTTTCTCCCTCTACATGTGTGATTGCAAATCTAGGTGTTTTGAGGCTTGAAAATCCTTTGAAGACAAGGTTGCAAGATTAAAGAAGGTTGTCAAAGTTGTTAAGAAGTTGTTATATTCACGGAAAGTCACCTACAGGCCGAAATTCAAAGTTTCAAACTTGAAGATTAGACAGGAGAGAAGTTACAGAAGATCACTCAAGGATACTAGAGTTTCAGCCAAACCCTACTACTGGAACTAAATCACCACCTTGGGCGTATGAGTCCCAATATACCACTTTTTAGTGATTTCTTGTAGATCCTCGTTTACCAATTGCAGATTCCAGATTCAACCTGAAACCCTAAACTGGGACTAAATTGGCCAACCTGGTGTATGAGTCCCAATTCACATCAAAAATCATAATTTTGGGATTGCAGACCTTGTTTCAAGCATCTCCAGTCTTCCAAGTACTTCTTTGTTTATCCATAATTTATTGTTTTTATTTTGAGTTTCATTTCCTAGGTTACATAGCTAGATTTGCATATTACTTGCATTTCCTTCTTTCTAAGCATTTTCTTAGTGGTGAACCCCCTTTTAATCACACCCAAGGAGACCTTGTAGCAATCTCTTTTCCTAATTAGATCATTAGGTTGAGATATCTAGGGTTTCCTTGAATGAACTAAGATTGAAATAAGAGGACCCCCCTTATGTGTTCCATCTCCTAAAAGGTGGGACACACCCCTATTTAATTCAGTTCATTCTAGTGAACCTGGCCTTTAGACACCTTATTTCTAATTTGGAGTGACTTTCACTCCTAGATCTAGCTTACATTAACTTCGCATTAGGTCGTGCATTAGTTAATTTTCATTTCGAGCTTCTAAATGTTGAATTAGTGAAAAGTGCATATAGGTTGCATTTTTGCATCAAATCATTCGGTTTCGTAGAAAAACTGTAATTGCAAATAGTCAAGACAACATACAAACCAAAAACCTTAACATTCACTCAAAATTTGTTGAATCTAGTGTCAAAACCCTAATCTGGGACTCATTCGTCCATCTAGGTGATTTAGTCCCAATACAAGTTGTTTTACCTAATTTTTGGGAATTTTGTGTTGATTGTTTTTCAACATCTAAACCTTTCAAAAGCCCTAATTGGGACTCATACGCCCCTCTGGGTGATTTAGTCCCATATCAAACTTGAATATGCATTTTACAACATTAGTTATGTGTTTCTGTTTGCTATTGTTAGATCTCTATTTCATATTAGTGAGCTTTTGTTTCATTCATTTCATTAGACCTAGCTTAATTTGGTTCATTTCATTGCTTAATTTCAAATTTGCATTTACAACATTTCATTTTTAGATTGTTGCATAGTGTAATCAACAAATTACTTTGTGTACAATGTGAAAATTGTATTTCATTCTTGGTCATTGCATTACATTTCATAATGGATATGTGGTTTGGTAAGCTTTGGATTTCCTTGAAGTCATTAGTGGATGTGGCAACCTGTGCTTTTGGAAATGACCCAACTGAAATTGAGCTCACTTATGCTCAATCAACTAATGCATGCCCTCCTCATGAAGTTGACATCATTGGAGAAGATGATGACATCATGAACAACTTCATAAATGATTGCCTTAACAACCTTGAGACGAATGCATCCTTTTATTCTTCCATGAAACAACCAATGCAACTTGAGATGTTTGGTCTTCTACATCCTAAAATTGAGACACAAATTGAGCCTAAGCTCCCTATAATAGGTGAACCTAGCACCTCTAATCAAGAAAAAAATAAAAAATCCTATGTTAAAAAAGTGACCAACACTCCTATCAACCTAGAAGAGACATATGGAAAAGAATTGACGATCTTAAGCAAACAAGGATACGATACAACAAGCGAACATGAAATTCATCAAATCTTAGAACAAATACCAACTGAAGATACCAAAGGGATAGGATATCAAGATCCTCCTGACATAAGTTTCCTCCTTCCTAAAGAACAACCAATGCCTTGTAATGATGATATGGATGATAGGATCATCTTAGGTCCTCCTCCTCAACATCTAACTCAAGAAATTGGTGAATCTAGCAAGCAACGAAGGCCTTACAAACTAAAGAAGCTAAAATTCCCTTGTCTGTCATCTGTAACTAAAAGAACCTTACACATACTTCTAAGTCAAGAACTTATTACATTACCACCCATGCGAGAAAATCAAAAACCAAATCCTAAGAACACAAACACATCAGATTGTTGATATCATAGAAATAATCCCTTAAGGCATGCATTTTGCTCCTTGCCATGTAATAGTTGTAGGATCATAATATTCTCACTATTACATGATTGTCATTCATTGCAAATCATTTCAAAATACAAGGAGCTCTTTCTCACCACCTACCTCGGCTCATTCTTTTCTTGCACATAGTGGGGGCAAGAATTCGATAGCCTTGTCCAAGTCTTGGAATTTGATGTTGTTCTTTTGGCTAGTTGTCGGTCTTCCATATATGATGAACAAGATTGGGATGTGGATGACCTGTTAATAGTTTGACTTGCATGTTCCTTACTAGTCTTGTCTTTATTTTCTTTTTCATGTTTCTTTTATGTGATTGCATGTGCGTAATGTGATCTCACGTACTATTACGTTTGATATATCTCTCTCTTTGTGCATTCCTCTATATGTATCTAAATTCTTCTCTATGTCGTAAACATTTTATCTTTTCTTTGTCTTGTGTTTTCCTTTTGGGGATGACGCAAGGCATCGAGACATTTAGGTCTCTTCCATGTTGACTTGAAAGTTTTGATTAAAAGGGAAAAATAGGTTTTGAAGGGACCCAAAACCCTGTACAGAAAATCACCAAATGTTGCTAAGAAATAACATAGTCAACCACCAACATCATCCCAACCAACAAAAAATTGGACAAACCGGGAGCCAGTCAGCAGATAGATAAAGAACAACACGAGGCTCCCAATAGCAAAACAACACCAACCAAAACAACCAAAAAAACAAAAAACAACGAAACAACAGAAATAGAGAAACTAATTTAGGCAACCCAAAGTATTGGCCATTTTGAATTGTTGGGACTTGTGTTTTTCAACCATGTCAAGCAGCTCCTTTTTGTTCGCCTCGAATCTTTTTTTCCACTCCTCCGATCCTCTGGCAACCAACACCTTGTCATCATCCCTGAGGGATTTCTTACCTTTTCCTTTTCCCGCTTGGTCTTTCTCCATGAGTTGAGAAAAGAAGACCCGCTCCTCCCTTAGTTGACTTAGCTTCTTGAACAAGACCTCGAGGGCCTCAGTGATGTTCTTGACCAAAGCATGGCTTACCCACAACAATTTTTTGAGGTCATTATTCAGCCCGTCCACCTTATCCTCAAGGGATTTTAATCTGTCCTCACAATTTTCTTTAAACTCATTTGGAGTATGCTCTAGATCCACCAGTATATCAATTAGCATGTCTAGCACAAAGGGCCCCGAGACCTTCTGCAAATTAGTCGCGAGTCCCCTAATTTTAATATTGATTTTGTTGAATTCCTGCAAGGTCCACTTTGCTAACTTAAAAGTGTCGGTAGCCCCAACCCTAGCCATGTCTAACAACCCAAACATGGAGGTGTCTTCCTCGTCCAAGTACGAAAAATCCTCTGACAAAGGATCAACTCTCATAGGCAGAATACCTTTGTCCTTGCCCTCATCATTCACATTATGCTCCTTGCCCTCTTTTTCCATGGTACCCATATTAACTTCATACACTGGGGAGTCCTCCATAGACACAGTATTAACACTAGGGTTAATATTAGCCTCAACCTCCAAAATATTCTTGGTTGTCCCAGCTTCATGCTTAGTCTTCAAACTTTCCAGTCTCTTAGATAGTCTTCTCAGCTTATCAACCCCTTCAACATTCTTCTGGGGCCCAGTCTCCAAAGCCCCACCAACCACACCTTTGTCAACCACCAATTCCACACCAATAGGAGAGGGCCCATCCGACCCTACCTCTGTGTCATCACTATCAGAAATAACCACTCTTTTAGGGGCCCTATTCATTTTGGCATCCATCACCTTTCTCTTCTTCGACCCAAAAGCCACACCAACCTCCTCCCCATTCCATTCCTCATCCTCATCAGATGAGGACTTTGAATCTGAAGACCCAGAAGGACCCTTAAAATCATCATTTTTGCCAGCAATGGTAGGAGCCAGAGTAATGGACTAAATATGCTCCATTATAAGTAAAATGAGCCCTTCATGAAGAATAGGAGATATCCTATTCTTAAGATGAGCATACACCAAGAACTCAAGAGAATATAACAAATAAAAAGGAAAATAAATAAACAAGTTGTGCCTGAAGTGATTTAGCAAGGTAAAATGATGACCCAGAAGGGCATTGTACCTCCATTCGAGCGTCACATATCTCATCAATACCTCCACAACCCTAGCCTAGATTTTCTTCAAAGAGGTTCTGTGAAAGCCCCAATTCACTAGCCTTACCAAATTGTTCCTTTCATCGCCCTTAAAGAATTGGGCCATGGCTTCCTCGTTGTTTATTTTATCCTTGAAAAATTTTCTACCCACCACTGGCAACCCCATCACAGAGGTGATGAAATCCTCATTCACTTCCATCTCTAGGCCTTTTAGCACCAATTTCCAATTGTACTAGGCAGACACAAACTTCGCCAACGCATTCGAATCATGTCCATGCAATCTTTCTAGGAATGGAGTAAGATTGCCATGATATAGAATATTCCAAAGCTTTTTCCTCCTAATGTAACCGCATGAGTCAGGATCAACCCTATTCCTATCACCACCCATGGAATCCCTGCAAGTAGTCACAAAAACCTGGCACGAAGTCTCCAGAAATAGGCCAAAATGCCAAAGTTTACCCAAAAAGCGTGCCAAACAAGGAAATATACAAAACCAAGAGGGTCGTATGATATTATCCCTCGCCATCATTTCTTAAAATGTTTCTAGCATCCTTGAGAAAGATAGACCCCTCTTCCTACGCACGAAAATCACTTAAGCTGACAGTCAAGTTGGCAAAGAAATCAGCAAGGGAGTTGCCTTCCCTAAACACATGAGATATACAGGATTCATCACAAGTTTGTAACATTATATTCATGTCCTTAATTAATTACTCTACATTCCAACTTGGGGGATGATTTCCCTTCAGATAATTAATGATATTCATTGAATCTCCCTCCACCCAAATTTTTGAACAACTCTTCTCAATTGCATATTTCACACTAATAAACGTAGCCTCCATTCCCACACAATGATTTTTCTGATTACCCAAAGGGAGTGCCACCGCACCAAGAAGTCTGCCAAAACAATCTCTCAACACTCCCCTAGTATCAGCAGGCCCAGGATTCCCCTTAGCTGCCCCATCAAAGTTAATTTTGATCCACCCTTCTGAAGGTGGTTTCCATCTAGTGTTCTTCCTAGCAATAGAACTAGCCTTAGGTTTAATGTTGGGCACCAATGAAATTCTCCAATTGGACATCATCTTCAAGTCATAATAAAAAAGACACAAAGTCAGGTCACACTTCGAAGAATTAGAATTAATGAGAGCATAATTTTCCAAAATATCCCTATGAATCTTCATAAAGAGGCTACCAACCTTCAATTTAGATTCCTAAAAGATTCTATTATTTCTTTCTTTCCATAGACCCCAAGCAATATGCGGGGTCATGAGATCCCAGAGAGCCCTCACCGCTAGAGAATGGGACGAGCAATGCCACTGCTTGTGGAACTTAGCTAGGGAGTCTGGGAAAATCGAACCCACATCCCAAAGTTTGAGAAATCTGCTCCATAAAGCAAAAGAGTAGTCACATTCAAAAAGAATATGAAAGGCACTTTCCCCTTTCTCCTCACAAAGGACACATTTTTTGGGAATGGAAAACCCCCTCTTACAAAGATTATCAATTGTGAGCACTTTTCCTTGCATGAATAACCAATAGAAAACATTAATCTTGGGAATGAGACTTTTATTCTAGAGTTTACCCCAAAAGGGAATCGCCTCAGGAACCAACACAGAGCTTCTAAAAGTGGAGGACACAGAGAAATTGCCACTTGGGCAAGGAGCCCACACCACTCTGTCTTGTCTAGGGAAATAAGGTAACTGAAAGCAGCCAAGAAAATCCTTAAGAATCTTCAGGGATAGATCCCAATCAAAAAAGTTCTTCCAAGCCCCATTCCTGATGTAATCCACGACCTTAACACCAAAAAATTGCCTACAAAGAGGAGCAATATGGGGCGCCCACAGAAGGGATATTAAAGGACGATCACCACACCAAATGTCCACCCAAAAGAGAATACAATTGCCATCACCCAAAATCCACTTCACACCTTTGGCCACAACATCCCTACATTGCAGAATATTTCTCCAAAACCACGAACCCAAAGGAACACTATCAAAAGTGAGTAAATCCCAAGGCCTATTCAACCTTGATAAATATTTATTTCCTGCCAAACTAGCCCACCCCACATCCTTGTTCAACAACCTCCAAATATTCTTTGTCATTAAATCTCTATTGAAAGAACTGAGATTTATGATGCCCAGACCACACCACCTCTTAGGATTGCACACCTGATCCCAGGGCACTAGAGGAATCTTGGCCTTGGACTCCGATCTAGACCATAAAAATATCCTCATAATCTACTCCATCTTACTTTCATACTTGACATGAACTCTAAAAAGATTCATAACATAAAGGGGAAGGTTCTACAAAGTAGCCAAGATAAGTTAGACCTTATCGGCCTGACTGAGGAGCGCACCTTTCCAGCCAGCTAGCTTCCTACTAAATCTATCCAATAAACCAAGCCAAAACGAGTCTAGAGTCGTGGAAACACACATAGGAAGCCCTAAATAAGAGGATGGAAACTCACCTCGATTGCACGACAGAATCCTGGCCACCTTAATTTGCAACCCATCAAGAGTATTAAGGAAAAAAATTTAGCACTTGGGAAGATTGATCTTTTGACCAGATGCCCTTTCATAGTTTGCCAACAACTTCTTAACTGCCTTGACTTCCTTAACGAAAGACTCACCCATCATCATGGTATCATCTACGAATTGCTGATGAGTGATCAAAGATCATCTTGAAGAAGGAGAAATACCCCTAATCAAACCAGTTTGAAGAGACTTCAAAATATTGTGACCCAAAGCTTCTGCCATAAGGATAAAAAGAAGGGGCGAAATAGGATCACCTTGTCTTAGCCCACACGAACTCCTAAAGAAAGGAGAAGGAGATCCGTTCACAAGAACAACAAAAGAAGGGGTGGAAATAAGTTGCTTGACCAACTGAATGAACTTTCTATCAAATCCAAATTTACCAAGCACACTCAACAAAAACTTCCAGCTGACTCTATCATAAGGTTTAAGAATATCAAGTTTCAGGAAAAAACCCTACTTTTTTGATGCATGAATAGAATAAGCAAGCTCATGAACTGTGATTATGGAATCAAGAATCTGTCGTCCCTTGACAAATGCACTTTGTTTTTGAGAGATCAACAAAGGAAGACAATTTTGCAGTCTAATTGCCAGTACTTTAGAGAAGATTTTGTAAATGGAATTGCAGAGGCTAATAGACCTAAAATCCCCAAAGGACCTAGCATTCGGCTTCTTAGGGATCAAAACAATGAAAGTAACATTTAATTCCTTAAGTAAACTTCTTGAATCAAAAAAGTCCTTGGTAGCATTAACCACGTCCTCATAAACAATCTCCCAGCAAGACTAAAAAAATAAGAAGGGGAAACCATTAGGGCCAGGAGCCTTGTTACCTTCAAAAGAAAACACTGCATCCCTAACTTCTGATGCAGAAGGGATGGCAATTAGACTCTTATTAACTTGATCCAGAACCAGATTGGGAATAACATCTAGGGTCTCATTCACACACCCTTCATCCCAAAGCAAGTCATCATTCAGGACGTCCTCAAAGAACCTGGCAGCCACACCATGTATGTCCTCCTCCACTTCCAACAACTCGCCATCCCTCCATATAGAAGAAATTCTATTAGAAGCTCTGTGCCGCAGGGCTGTGATGTGGGAAATTTTGAATTGTGGTCTCCATATTTAAGCCAGATAGCCCTTGATCTTTGTCTCCAGAAATTCTCCTCCTTGGCAATCACATCATGCAATTGAGCCAAAAGGCCATCTTCCTGTCCCTGAACAACTTTTGAAAGCCCCTCTGATTGAATAGCAAGCTGAATATCATCCAGATTTTTGAGTAAAGAGCTTTTAGAGTAAAAGATATGACCAAAAGACTCTTTATTCCATTTTTTGAGATTCATCTTGACATGATTTAGCTTCTTAGCCACTCTAACATAACACTACCATCCACACAAACTTTCCACCACTTTTCAATGCACTCTAGCAGATGAGGGTCCTTGAAAGTTTTTCTTTGTTTTCACTCTCTTTGTGTCATTCTTCCTATTCCATGAGTATTTGGGGAGTGATGACAGTTCCAAGCTCTCTAAAAGCATTATAGAAAATACATACTAACCCCGAATCAGTGGATCCCTTATATGATTTTTGGATTTCATTTTGGGGGCAACCCCTTTTCATGATGCGACTTTATTTGGAAACATATGACTTGGCACATGGCTTTCCAAATAAGCTCTTATGTCTTCTTTATTGTTAGAATTTATCATTCAATACTTTTAAGTAATTGCTCATAGCATGGTGTTTAGCAATTTCTTTAAAGTGGGGGCATACATTGGCATTATTCTTTTTTGACTTATGTTTCATTGTGTAGTCTTCTTACTTCATGTGATGTGTCTTTCCCTTTGTGGTGACATTGGGTGTGATGTCCCTTAAGAGCATGATCTCTCTTAGCATATTATATTCCTCTTAGTGGTTTGATGTGACACACTACATCCCCTAAGTTGCAAATCTTCTATTCTTCGATTGGTCCTCTCTTGGAGATGTTATACACGATGTCCCCTAAGTTAAGACCTTACATGAATTAAGAAAAAATCCTTTGAATGTACCTTACACTATTTTTCATTTACAATAACTGTTGTATGGTCACCTTGCATAACACACTTTGCTTGCCTGTGGAGCCATCCTGTTTGTTCATGGATGTTAGCATACAAAGTTTTTCTTGCCTCATGAATTTTGTTGTTCGTGTTGTGTGACACCTTATCAAAGTTATTAGGAGGTATAGCTTTGGTATGGTTAGTGTATGGGAGCTGAACTTAGGTGTGACTTTTCCATAGCCACTTGCTTATGCGTGTGAGTGCATACCGGTTGTGTGAGTATGTGTCTCACCTCTCTGGGGGCTCACCTAGTGGATAGCTTGAGGTTCCACTAGCCCTTGTGCGTATGTGTGTTGGTTTGCATAGTGGACATCGTGTTCCACTTGTAAACATCTTTTGGACAAATAACTTAGATTTGATCCACATCGTGTTGGGAAAATGGTCGAGGCTTGATCCACCCCTTTCTTTCTTTTTCTTTCTTCTTTTTGTCTTTGGTAGTGTATGCTGGAACCTTGTTGTTGCTCCTTATATTATTTACATGTATGTTCTTTTGTGCCTATGTTGGTTTTCCATAGAATCTTGATCCTGGGGTCTTGCACAACCCTCTTGATCGTTGTCATCCTATCTCACTAGCATTGTACATTTGGACCCCTCTTGATGCGAGTTTGTCTACTTTAGTGTGAGTTTGAAGCAAGTTCCTCCTCTCACTAAAGTGGGGGCTAAATGTAGTGTAGAAAAATGCATCCCTTTACATTTTCACACTTTTTTGGGCCCTCCTTGCTAAAATTGGGCTTCTTTATGCCTTATTTGGTCCTATTTTGCATCCACAAGCCTAATTTAATGCATTTCTCTGAGGATAATCTCAACATTTTTTAAATGACCAATCATAATTCATGTTTTTGGGTTTTGCATTCTATATTTAGTGATCTGGGACTCATACGCCACCTTGAGAATATGGGTCCCACCTAAGTCTCGAGGCATAATCTTCAATATGGCACAAAACTTAACATTTCTTGAATTTTGTGTCCCAAGCTTAGGCTACTAGGACTCATACACCCCAACTGGCATATGAGTCCTGCTTTAGCTTGGACCTATTTTGAATTTAATTCTTCGTGGGATTTTATTCTCCAAGATCTGATGTCGGCTTATAGTGTTGTAATTTCAAGAAATTTGGCATAAACAAGTATAAATACAAGGTTACTTCACACATTTTCTCCTAGTAAGTTAACAAGCAATCTAGCAATTCAAGTATTCAAGCACTACAACAAATTTTATGATCAAGAGAGCATTCAAGAGCATTCAAGAGTTGACTATCAAGCATTTCAGAGCTATATTCAAGATTCAAGCATCATGTCAAAGTCTTCATGCATCATGTGCATTTTTGAGCTAACATTTGTGATGTGGATTTCATGATTCAAGCAAGCATTCAAAGACATTATCTCATATCAACAATCAAGAGTCAAGATCTACATTCATGCTAGCCATTTCATACAATAATTTTGCCTTTATTTCAAGGGTTTGGTGAGTTGCAACATTACATTTTTTCATTCATCATTCCTTCATGTTATTTCATTTCATTTTGGGGTTTAATTACCAAAACGGGGTTTGACCAAGGAAAACCCCTATCCACTAACAAAACAACATTTTTCTCCCTCTACATGTGTGATTTCAGATCTAGGTGTTTTGAGGCTTGAAGATCCTTTGAAGACAAGCTTGCAAGATTAAAGAAGGTTTTCAAAGTTGTCAAGAAGTTGTCATCTTCACATAAAGTCACCTACAAGCCGGAATTCAAAGTTTCAGACTCAGAGATCGGACAAGAGAGAAGCTACAGAAGATCACTCAAGGATACTAGAGTTTCATCCAAACCCTTATATTGGGACTAAATCGCCACCTTGGGCGTATGAGTCCCAATATACCACTTTTTAGTCATTTCTTGTAGATCCCCGTTTACCAGTTGCAGATTCCAGATTCAGCCCGAAAGCCTAAATTGGGACTAAATTGCCCAACCTGGTATATAAGTCCCAGTTCACATCAAAAATCATAATTTCAGGATTGTAGACCTTGTTTCAGGCATCTCCAATCTTCCAGGTACTTCTCTATTTATCCACAATTTATTGTTCTAATTTTGAGTTTCATTTCCTAGGTTACTTAGCTAGATTTGTATATTACTTGCATTTCCTTCTAAATCTAAGCATTTTCTTAGTGGTGAATCCCCTTTTAATCACACCCAAGGGGACCTTGTAGCAATCTCTTTTCCTAATTAAATCATTAGGTTGATATCTCTAGGGTTTCCTTGAATGAACTAAGAGTGAAATAGGAGGACCCCCCTTATGTGTTCCATCTCCTAAAAGGTGGGACACACCCCTATTTAATTCGGTTCAAACATATTCCTTCCACCTGTCATAACCTTGTTATAATCCACTCACCAAATTTACCATTCCATTTTGGTTCCATTATCTCCAACCAAATATTTCTTATGACATGTCATAACATGCATCATAAATTTATCAACAAGCATAACTCCTCTTTATAGTGTTTTTATGGGTCCAACACATTGTCACATTTCCTATGAAAACTTCTGAAGGTTGTAACTTTTGATCTGGGAGGTTGATTGGGCCCCTTTTTTCTAAATTTTAGACCTCAAAAATCCTACACAATAAGCACCCCCTTGGTAGTCTCAACCAACCCAAAATGTTTAATTTTGTAAAAAACCAATTATATGGCCCAAAAATTGAGTTTTTCTATTAAATATAACCTAAAATTTACTTTTTTTTAAAGTTTAGTATTAGGAGCAAGGTTGAAATACATTTCCTAACATTATCCCACTTCTCAAACACCTTACAATAATGGAGTATGAATACCATGATCTAATTGCTAGAGGCCAAAAGACCCATAGACTCATAACACCACTTGAATTTTTGTATTCTTGTTGGCTTCATTATGCATCCACAATATTCAACAAAGTGTCATTTTTTTCCAACATAACCCTCCCATCCTCTACAACATCGCAAAAATAATGGTACTAGACATCAATATGCTTCATCTTCACATGAAATGTCAATTTCTTTGCTAAACACATTCTTACTCTAGTGTAATGAAAGCTATTTTTTCACTCTATCTCTTTTGATCTCCATACCTTGTGAGAAGGTATAGACTTGATATTGGTGATCAACCTCCCCAATTGCAACTATATCTTTGTTATGTAAATCTTAGATTATGACAAAATTTGGTGTGAACTCAACACTCTTGTCTACTCCACCATATGTGATTTGATAGATAGAAAGGATATTGGTTGACAATGAAGGCACACAAAGAACATCATTAAATGTTTGGTCATCCATGTCAATAGGTCCCTTCCCACAAATACACAAATATGTTTTGTTAGCCATTAGGATGTATGGTGATGAACAAAACTCAAACAAAGATAACATATTCTATGATGAAGCCATATGATACGAAGCTCCTAAATCAAGTATCCACCTCTCTTACTTCAAATTTGCAACTACAACAAGTTTTTTCTCCTTATGTCTCTCTGAATTTGATAAAGAAGAAGAAGATGAACCCCCTATGTTGTTGAAGGAAAATTGATTTGATTCTTCTTAAGAAGAGGTTTCAATTCATCAATTTGTTTTGAATAACATTGATGTTCATCATGCCTTGTTTTCTTGTAATATGCACACTTAGTCTTCTCTTTCTTAGATGATTCCCCTTGAGAGGGAGAGGATTCAATTTTTTTGTATATTACAATCTTTAATTGTGTTCTTAGTTTCTTAATCTTGGAGATGTATTCTTGGATGTGGTCAAAACCTTAAGGATCAAGATTCATCAAATCATTGTCAATTTGATATCCCCTAATCTTCTTAGTTTTACCATATAACTTTTTAAAAGTCTCCTTGGCCTCCTTAAGTGTTTTACAAGATTCAACATGAAATTATAAATTAAACGATATTAATGAACATATACATCCAAGTGTTTTATCACAATCAATCTCCCATATTTTCAATTCTTTAACATCAATAAGTTAAGAAATTATTTCCTTTAGCTGCCTAGATAACCCTCTCCCATGGGATAATTTCATACTCATTTTCTCCATGAAGCATAATTATATGGAGTTAGGAGTTTAATTTGAGATTTTCCCATTGCATAAACACACAACAAGCAAAATAAAATAATTAACGACCACAAGATTACCCCCCCCCCCCCAAAAAAAAATTACTCAATCAAGAATCCCCCCAGTAATATATGATCTGGGAACTTTATGCTTAGTGTGATTATAGG
Source organism: Sequoia sempervirens (assembly GCA_007258455.2). Taxonomy (NCBI): domain Eukaryota; kingdom Viridiplantae; phylum Streptophyta; class Pinopsida; order Cupressales; family Cupressaceae; genus Sequoia; species Sequoia sempervirens. The sequence goes on from VDFB02342005.1 coordinate 61,008, forward strand.
TTCCATTTGCCAAAAATAGTGAAGTGGACTTGATCTTAGTGCTTACATATGCCAAATTTGCAAGAAACTCAAAGTACATTTTTTACATAGAATGAGATCAATTTGATCATACTGATGCAAAGTACATGAAAAATTATACACTTAAAAAAAATTACACCGAAGATTGTTACCATAGGAGCGAGAATAGAGCCTCGAAAGTTCCCAAAAATGAAAGTAGTTCAGAAACATCTATGAGAATATGCAATTTATGGAAAATCCATGCACCAAAATAGAAAAGTGATTGCAAAATTGTGAAGAGCATGAAATTCTTCCTTAAATACTTTTTTTTCTTGAAAAACGAAGGCCAAATGATGACTAAGTTATGGGGTCACAAAGTTTTTCTTCCAAAAAAAATGCAAATGAGAGGGGGGTGGCCAAATAGGGGTTAGCCTGCTAATGTCACTAAAAGGGCCCATGAAATATTCTTCTCTAGTGACAAAATATGCTAGTGAATGAAATATTCAAATTTTATGCGAGTATATTTTGTCACAATCAAAATCTTGGAAGAATTTTTTGATTAGTGGATTTTATTGGGAATATTCTCAAGAATATAATAGCAATCGAGAATCTTTGGTCATCAATTTTTTTTCCAATCATTGATGTTGATATCCAATTATTCATGGTGGAGGTCACACCAATGAAATGGTGCCATGTGGAGTGCCTATGTCAAGCCCAACCTATTGTACCCTCTGCTACTACAAAGGTCTATGCCCAACTAGCAGGTGGGTACTACGACAACCCTATCACAAATTTGAGCATACAAGGTACTCTATGTACCCTATCCACCTTATAAAATTTTAAATTTTATTTTTTATTAAAAAACATATTTTTAAATTAATTTTTTCATGTGATCATACTTGCACTTGCACTGACACTAGTCCCAACCTTGTAGATCAATTGTACGATTGTATGGATGTCATATGATGGAGGGGCCAAAACTTTCCTTGAGGGCCTAGGGAAAAGATGTTTGATGTTTATGAATTGACAACCAATCTTAGAGTTCTTAGGCCTTTTGGATGCAATGGAAAGGTATGTTTTGACCCAAAATGTTCCAAAATTTTAGCTACCTTCTAGATTTGACAACCACCTCCTAGTTTCAAACCCTCATAGATTTGGCCTCAGATGTCCAATTTAGACAAAACAAAAGAAAAAATAACTTTTTTGAACACTTTGAACTTAATGGTAATCTGAGATCTACACCAACATCCTCCAAAATGAACCTACAATTATATAAATACACAAAGAGGAAACCCCCAAATCTAGTATTTTTTTCAAGTTTTTTTTTAATTCTCCAAATCATCATTTGATGCAAGAGAAGAGCATACTCAACTTTTCAAGATCTACCAAGATCTACAACCTATATATCTCAATTAAAACTAATAAGAAGTAATATCACAAGCTCTAATATTATGCAAGAGTTGGTATAGAATATTCTACACCGTGCAAGATTTGGTTGAAGATTGTAGCCACCCAAGATATGGGAACTTCTATGAAAGCTCAAGAGAGACCAACTATGAGAGAATAATGTGATTCTATCAAAGGATGAAAATGATAGATTACAATGAATTAGATGAATTACAAAGGGAAACCCTTAGTTATATAGGCCAAGGTGAACATAGGATTGCATAATATTATGACATGTGTCTTAATCTTATGACTTGAGACATAAAGTGATAAATATTCTATGTGTACCCTAAGTAAACTTAAGTAACAAGTGTGATTATGACCCAGGTGATGAACTAGATGGATAAAACACCCCTTTCACACCAACATAACATCTAAGAAGAGACTTTAAGGAGGAGGAGGAGAAGAAGATAAGGTAGATTTTAATGATGAGTTTGAGAGGTATGTGAGCATGCTCAATAGGGCTAGTCTAATTTTTTTTTGGGTAGAACAAGTTGCCACAACTTGTTACCTGGTTAATAGGTCTCCTACATCAACTCTTATTGATAAGACACATATGGAGGTGTGGTCAAGAAAAAAACCCTCATTGCTACATATTCAAGTCTTTGGTTGCAAGGCATACATACACATGTGTTTACATAGAAATGGTCAAAGTTGGAGAATAAGGATGTAAAATGTATCATAATTGATTATCATGTTGGTGTGAAAGGATACAAGCTTTCAAACCTTGTGGTTGAAAAATTCTTATCTATAAGAAGTGTTATCTTTAGAGAATTCAATACTTCTCTCATAAAATTGTAGACAGATAAGGGTGCCAGTGTGACCGACGAACGTAGTATAGGTTAATTACACTTGATCCATGAGGATTCAAAGTATAATTAAGCCACTAAACACTAGTCCAATAACATCATTAAATGCAAACTAAGCTAAGAAGCCATTAAAACTGAGATATTAAAATACCAAAGCTTAAAAAAACACTTATTCTAATCCATTGAAACTTATCTTATTGGGGGAGTGGCGTCTCATTGATGTGGAATGGTGACGCTTTCCCAATCTCGTGGATAATGAGCTTGTTTTGATCAATTCTATTGAAGAGAATTGACGAAACCGATGAAAGATGTGTATGAAAACATGATTTAAGAGCTAAATCAACATGATGAAAGCTATTTTAACATGATATATGCTAAGATGATCGATATGGGTGTATGCAAAGCTATTCTAAATGTATGCAAGATTTGAAAGATTAAAACCCTAATTACAAAATATGCTAAATGGATACACCTAAGTTACCATGGAAGCCATTAATGGAAGCTAAGCTAATATGATGCAAGAAATTAACCTAAAATTCCTTTTAAAACATGAAATATGAGTGCAATATGAGAGTGATTTTAATAGCATAAGTTTACTATTAAAAGATGGATCCTTATTCAATAGATGCAAGCTCTACTTATAGAATAGGAAAAAAGAAACTGATGGCCAAGATCAAAAGGATTAATCAATGGTCAGAATGGAAGGAAGATGGAGGCATGGATCATGGATTCCCATCAAGGGTCAAAGATGCAAGATGATATTTAATCAAGGGCTTACATTCATCCAAACAAACAAACTTTCAAAACTTTCACAAGAAGATTTACATTGAAAGTTTACATTATAAAAAGGAATATTCCCTTTTTCAAATGAGTGAAGAAAGAGAATATTCTCAAAGAATATTCTCATAGGTGAGGAAAATTAGATATTTAGTTAATTAAAACCAAATTTAATTGTGCAAAAGGGGAAAGAATATTCCTTTTGGAGGAATGTGCAAAAGAGGAATATTCTCAAAGAATATTCCCTTGCAAGTGGGAGGATTAGATTTAATTAGTAATTTGATAATTGAAACAAAGTTTTAATTATGCAAATTAGGGGAATTAGGATATTCATTAAATAAACGATTTAATGAAAAGGGGAAAGTGATATGATATTTAATTAAATAACTTAGGGTTATTTAATAAAATAAGAGGACTTAGGGATTTAAATTAGATAAGTTGATTTATCAAATTTAATAGGATGAAATGTTAGCATGAAAGGGGATGAATTCACCTAATTAGGTTAATCAGGTTAATAGATGAAAATGATATGATTAATTAAATAGCTAGGCTAATTTAATCAATTAAGCAAAAATAGGACGGATTTTAGGATGAAATGATGTTAACGAATATTTGACTCAAGTGCATGATATCATTCAGGACATTTTTAAGTGTCTATAGGTGGAAAGATAGATGTGGTTTAATTAAACCCAAAGACCAAGAATATTAAACCAAAATCCTACAAAATACTTGAAGAAGAGGAGATCTCAAATAGTTTTGAGAGTTTTGAAGACATAGAACTCCTACCTTAGTCATTGAGGAGGTCCACTTGACAAAGAAAATAACCAAACAAGTATACTCCTTATTAGAGATATATTTTTTCTTTAATTACTAACACTAATGAGTTGAGGACTATAAAGGAGGCTATGCGTATGAATGATGTAAATTCTTAGAAGGTGGTCATGGATGAGGAGAGGTCACTTTGAATAAATATAAAGTGAATTTTTCTAATGGATGAAATCTCATTGGATGTGAATGGGTGTTCAAAAGGAAAATAGGGTATGATGCTAGTGTTGAAAAGTGCAAGGTATAATTGCTTGTGAAGGGTTATTCCTAAGTTTAGGGTATACATTATGGTGATATTTTATTCATAGTAGAAAATATAGCATCCATTTGATTTTTATTGTCTCTTGTTGCAGTGTATGATCTTGAGGTGAAGACAAAATTCCTTCATGATGATTTGGAGGAAGAGATTTATATGACACAACCATAACACTATATTGAGAAAGGTAAAGACCATTTGGTTTGTAAGTTGAAGAAATCAAGTTGTATGGTCTTAAAAAATCTCCTAGGATGTGATACCAAAGTTTCAATTATTTTAAGTATGGGATTTATGAGATCCAAATTAGATCATTTCATTTACTCTAATATGGATATTGATTGTATTCTCATTATTGTGTTATATGTTGTTTTATTTTTCAATTATAAGAAAGGTTTGATTTGTGAATTGAAGTCTTCGCTTTCAACATAGTTTGAGATAGACTTAGGGGTAATGAGTTACTACACCCATACCCATTCATTGTTTTGCATATCTATTTTTGTGCATCTCCCTATATAGACCATGCTTATTTAATCCTCTATGATCAATCACTCACTCTTACATGAAATTTATTGTCTCATCATGTTGATCATTTATGTCAGTGTTGGAGATTGATTTTATGATTATGCATTAGACCCCTAAGTTTAATAATTTCAATTTCAAATTTGATTAAATTCCATTTCATTTCACTAGCTATTTTGAGTTGACTAAACACATGCTTGTGTGATTAGTTGTTATGTACATTTATTTAAATGCATTCATTATAGAATCCAAGCCTATCATATTTGATCCTCTCTCATTCTAAAACACTTAAGAAGTAACCATTAGAAGAATACTTTAGTCTAGTGCACTGAAATGAATTAAAATCTACATATTCATTCTAAGCATTCTTTGTTTTTATCAATCCTTTGCACAAAAATAAAGCCAATATTTTTTTATGGTTGACCTAGGAGATCATGTCCCCTAACTATTCTAGCAACCCTCCTAAGGAATTCATAAATACTACCAATCTTTAGTGAAAAGAAGGGAGCAATAATTTTGGAAAATTAAAGAGTAAAGATGCACATCTAGAGAAATTAGATCCACATGTCAAGCCATCTATATATATGTGTAGACATGGAAAATATACTGATTGACATTACACATATGATCCTAACCACTAACACCGTTTCATCCTAAGTCATCCCTCGGTCTAACCATTTAATCGAATACCTTTATTTGATTAAATTCATCAATGTTCCTTTCTTAATTAAATAAATCATTTATCTAATTAAATCATCCTTTCTTGTTAATTAAATCAATCAGTCCGATCTAATTATCCCTATTTAATTAAATAATCAATTTTATTTGATTAAATCTCTAAAGTCCATCCATTAAATTAAATAAATTAAAACCTTATTTAGTTTAATCTAACATCATCTCCTTGGTGAAATAAAATAAAAATATTTATTTAACCTTGAAATCACATTCTTCTCATATTTTGATTTAAATCAATCCATAAATCTAAATCAATATGTCACATCATTCTAATCTCTCATTAAATTAATTAACCTTGATTAATTTGATCTCCTTTCATGTCCCATCCTCTAGCTTTTGCAACTTGCACAAGAAAATAGATTTAATTCATTTGTTAAAACTCTATTTTCTCTCAAAAGGCATAATAAAGGAATATTCCTCAAATTTGAATTCAAAATCCAAGTGGACTTTGTCCTTCCAACAAGGCATTTACTCCACCTAGAAAGTCCTTTTGCCTTGAGCCAAGTGGCATTCAATGCACCTTCTTTCCCTCTTACATGTCATTTCAACAATTTCAAAATTCAAATATATGCATTTATTGAAACATTCTCCAAAACTTGCACATCCTCCATCCATTAACATATTGACAAGTGACACTTTGTCATTGGTGGATCTTTAGTCCCACATTGCTCTATTTTGGACATCTCTTCAACTTGACATTCTATAAATAAGAGGCTTCATTCCTCATTGATCATCCACAACTTGAGTAAACTTACTATAGTCAAATTCATAACAATCTTCATCCATCTCATTGAGTTTTATAGATAGGTTATGCAGATTTTGTCTTGGAGCATTCATCAATCTTCAACAAAGGGATCACAATCTTCATCAAATCATCTTCATCAGACCATTGGAGTTGGGAAAGGGCCAATTTTCACATCAAATTGGCACCAACTTCCTCAAGAGATTAAGAGTTTGATTTGTTTTAGAATAGGATTCAACATCTTTGTTTTAAGTTTATTGTGTTCCTCATTTTATTCCTTTTCTCTTGCATTCAAATGGATTTCTTGAGGGATCTATATTATAACTTTCATTTACCTTATTAATGTGTTCATTTGTTGTGTTCTTGCAGGTATAAGATATAGGTTCACACTATGAATGCATAAATGATCTAGAGACATGAACTTAATCCATTACAAAGCAATATCTGACATAGAATCCAAATCAATACATAGATAGAGAGATTGTATTTCTAGTCCAAAGATAATCTATATTTAAAAACTACAACAAAACTATCCATTTTAATTCATTGAGTTAAGTTCAACTTATTCACTTTACATTTACTTTTCTAAATTAATATTTAATTTAAAAATATCATATATCCAGTTATAATTATTAATTTATTATTCTAAATTATAGAAAAAATTATTATTTTCATTTAACACATATACCATATTAATCACTTAGATTTAATTTGATTATTTCCATAACCAGTTATTAGCATAGTTAAAAATAATGCTAAGAGTAAAAATCTATTAAAGTATAAAATCCAATTCATTAGCTATTAAAAAAAACTCTTATAACAAGATAATATTTTATATTCTATTGTTAAAATCCATAATCAAACAAATAGAAAATAATGAAGTTGATAGATTTAAGAATCCAACGGTATTCGACATGTTAGCCAACTTATTACGATTCTTTTTGGAATCGTTTGGTCGTTATTCAGTGCGATGCAACGTACCCACAAAAATACATATACTGTTAAATCAAAGTGAAAGAGATAACAAGAAGTTGTAGCATATCAAATGCTTATTATTCCACCAGAAAGGAGCCGATGGTGGGTAGGGTGATGTTGAGCGAGGGGTCCATGTTAGTAGCATTGAAATCGATCAATTTTTTTTCACACGTCCCTACACAGTCCAACTGGCACTCCCCCATTTTTTTCCTAGTGAAAATTGGGCACATTTATCAATGTTTTCAGACCATTTTCAAAAACCACAAAAAAGAGCCAAAATGTGTCATCGATCGATAGTGGGTCACTAAGTCATGTAATATTGGTATGCTGATGTGGCATCACATGATTGGTCAGTTTGTGTATTTTTTGAATTAAAGGGATTTGCAGTTGGATATTAAGTGTAAATTTATTGGAACTTTTATTGCCCAAAAGTGGGCCCCAGGTTGTCCAAAAATGGGCCCTAGGCTGTCCAAAACTATGCCCACAATATGTCTTATGCCCACGATAGGCTCCTCTCCCTTAGTTAACAAATACAAATATGTAAGAAGCATGCACCAATGTTACATCTATTAACCATTTGTTTGTGTCTAGCATAGAAGAAAACAAATAATAAACACATACAATATAAAAGGCAAGCAAAGAAGAGCAAAAGGTAAAGGAACATGAAGACAAATTTTATGATTTTTGGTGGGTTGATAGTGACCTATTTGAATCATTTGGATGTCAAGATTAACTCTATTAAATGTTTGTTCAATGATACGTGAACACCATTATAAGTATATGCATATGTATATCTATAGCTTAGATATCATCTTTTATCTTTTTATTTTCTTTATTTTCTTACACTTTGATCTTCATTTTTCTCATGCCTTTTTGTTGCACTTAACTTTCTATATTTGTGTAATTTCCCCTTCTTCAACCTAGATGTTTGAAGATGACCCTTTAGCCTATTTCATTCCCGTGGACTATTTTGGGGGTTTGGAGAGGAAATAATGTAATTAATTAAATAAAATATCTTAAATGAATATTTTTGGGCAACTCGTGTTTAACTAATTGTGTTATTCCATCTTATCTAGTTTTTTGCTTCTCCTTATACATACTATACTTATTGGAGCTTTCATGATTAATCAATCATCCTTGCACAAACTTTATGTTTTCATCAAATTGGATTTTTATGTAGGTGCATGATTGATCTTATGTTTTTGGATTTGATCTTTGAATTTCTAAAATTTAAATTTAAATTTTGTCAACTCTTATACATTTTACTAGCCATTATGAGGTGAGAAAATATAGTTTTTATGATTATTTATTATGTGCATGTATTTCAAGGCATTCATTATAGAATCTAGGCCTCTTGTATTTGATCCTCTCTCTTCTAGAGAATTAAATGAACAATCATTACAAGAACACTTTAGTTTAGTGCACTAAAATGAATCAATGTCTACATATTCATTTAAAGACATTGCTTTATATTTATTGATCCTTTGCACAACCATAAAGCCATTATTTTTTAATATCTAACCTAGGAGAACATGTCCTCTAACTATTTCAACAACCCTCCTATGGTATTAATAAATAACACTAATCTTTTTTGCAAATTAGAGAGCTATATCAATTGCACATTTAGCATGATTGGATCCACATTTTAAAGGAAAAATCTATGGGCATGTAATTGACCTAGATACATGGAATCAATTGATGAAAAATCATAGATCTTGCATAGAATCCAAAGAAATACACATATAAAGAGGTCCTATTTCTAGTATCAAGACAATTCATACTAAAAAATATAGAGTTATCCATCTTTGACCATTCAACTAAGTGTAACTTATCCACTTTGTATTTATTTCCTAAATTAATAGGTAATTTAGAATTCTATATACTCACCTAGAACCGATGACAAAGCATAGATCTTGCATAAAATGCAAAGTAATACATAGATAAAGAGGTCCTATTTCTAGTGTCCAAATAATACATATTCAAAAACTACAAAAAAGAATCCATACTTAACCATCGAACTAAGTACAACTTATCCACTCTACATTTATATTCTAAATTAATTAGTAGTTTAAAATTCTCTATACCTCCCCACAACTATTAATCTATTAATTGAACTATATATCTTATTTAATTAATCTAAATTAACTAAGAGGAATTTTATTTTCTTGTAAATGTATACCGCATTAATAACTTAAATCTAATTTGATTATTGCCACAACTAATTTTAATCACAATAAAAAATTGTGTGAAGAATAAAACATTTTTTCAATTGTAAAATCCAATAAATCAACAATTAAAAATTAAAAATTATCTTATTGCAAGATAATGTTTTTTAATTAATTAATTTTAAATCCATAATTAAGAAAATCTAAAATAATGAAATTGAGAGTTTTTTTGACAAAAAAGGATAAATACATTAACTAAGAATCTATTAAAAATTACAAAAAGATTTAAAAATAACATTTTTTTTCACTATTTAGCTCATAAGATAAAAAATCGAAGGAGGTTTTCCATAACCCCACCACCTCCAAGAGCCAAAGGAAACCATGAAATAAATAAAGTACATAATACATATGAAGAATAGACTAGAATGATAAAACCAAATCAATATGAAGAAGTTGAAGAAACTATGAAGAATGAGCAAAAGAAAGGGATTCCAAATCCATGAAATTTTATTTTCTTTAATATTAAAGGCCCGTTTGTCCCAAGCTTTCATTGAATTATTACTACCAAATAATATAGCAAAAGAGAAATAAAGTGAACCAAACAAGTACTATCACACCCAACTCCACCAATCCTCGCTACACACAAGTTACCATGAGAAGAACCATTAACATTAAATTTGAAAAAACATAATGGAGGAGGAGACCATTTACCTACTGTATTCTCTTTATTAGAATGTTGGTGTAGCTTTTTATTTTCCTAGTGGGTTAATTTATTTTCACATAGTCCTAGGTTTTCTCTACACTTAATTAAGCTCGCTTTGGATAATGAAGTGAGTTTATTACTAGGAGATAAGTGTGTGGTGTCCCCTTCCTTAAAGGGTGAAGCCACTTTCCACTTTTGGTGGTCCATCTCCACTTTTTGTGGTTGATTCCTATTGGTTGGATTTTCCATCTACCTCCTCTCCTAAGTTCTATATAAACTCACTACCTAGCTTGTATTTGCATACTCTTGCAATATTTTGCATTGTATCTTTTCAATTTGGAAGCTCTTAATGCAATATTGTCACACTAACATTGTATAATCTCTTGAAGTCTTGGTTTGCATTCTTATATTTTTCCAGTTTATGTAACTTTGATTTTCTCTTAAAAAGTTCCTTGGGCTATTCAATCTATTTTAGATTTCTAACATATAATATTTTATCCTAGAGCCAAAATGAGTAGAGAGAACCAAATGACCCAAATTTAATCACCACAAAATCAAAATATCACAAGGATCTAGGACTTCATCCATATAATACATAGCCACCAAAGCTTCTTTTATTGATTCCAAAATATTTTGTCTACATATACCCTCTAAGACCCTAATAAACATGAAATACACAATGATTTATTTTTGTCCAAATTTTCCAAAAAATAAAGATAGGACCCATATCCTAGGCCCCCAAAATAAAACATGAAGAAGTAGAAGTATGCCTTAAAAATAAACCCATACATTAAATATGGAAGTAGCACGAACTAGATATTGGATCTAGATGTGCTACATTTTCTTTCAAAGTCTCTAAAAACTGGAGGACTAAAATAAAAGATGAGCCACATACTTCTCACTAGCCCCATAGACAACATTTGAAAGGATCTCTAAATCCTCTATTCCTTATGTTTTTGATAAAGGAAAAAACAGGCTTTATAGGGACTCAAAACCACAAAGTTTACAAGTTAAATAAAGATAAAGCATTACATCACCCAAAAAAATAGGATGGTTGCAAAATAGAAAAAACCAGATGAAACCACAACCACAAGCCCGAAGCCAACGAAGGCCAGCACAAAAACCAACACACAACCAAAGCTAACCTAAGAATTTTAAAGTATCAACAACCTCAGCTTCAAGGTTGTACATATCTTGGGCGCTCTTTTTGAGAGTCTGAATCTCATGGGGCATGGAAATAACCTTTGTCTTCAGGTGAGCTCTCATCCTCTTCGAGATGTCAGCATCTTCAATCCTATTTTTCTCCATGTCCACATCCAAATCCACCACCAGAGAGCCCTGCTGGAAGTTATCCATTTTCTCAACCATAGTGCTCATAATAGTTGCCTTGTGATTAGCAATTCTGTGATTCTGCTCCAGGATAGTTTTATTGGTGTCCCTAATTTTACTAATTTCCCCCTTCAGGAACTTAATCTTAACCTAATTATCCTTCTTCATCTTGTTAGTGAGCTCAATATTTCGTTGAAGGCACTCAACCATCTCCCTCATGTTATCCTCGGTACACACAACCTTAGCAGAATTGTGGGTAGCAACTTTAGCTTGCAATTCTTCCACTTTACTAGTAAGAGCCTTGTTCTTTAAGCTAAGGCCCTTTATCTCGTGAAAGACCAATTTCATAATCTTGAAATAATCAACAACCCCATTTCTAGCAATGGCAAGAATATCATCAGGAAACTCCCGGTCAAACTTAAAGAAGTGGTCGTTAGGGTTAAGGTTTCTAGAAATTTGGGTTTGTCTTCTCTATCTGTAGTAGGGTAAGAGGTGTAGGAATCCTCACTAGCTTTAGGGGTTTCAATTTTATCCTCCAGGGAGTCCTTAGAGTAAGAAATCCATTTTTTAGTAGGGGGGTCCTTAATCTTAAGTCTCTCTTTTTGATTAGAGACAACAGGGTTTTTCACAAAGCTATCTTTTTTAAACAAGGGCTTTGCTCAGATGGGTTTTCTTACGTGAATTTTTGGGAGAGGGAGGGTCTTCCTTAATCCAATCAGGGTCCAGGTTATCTTTTTCATCCGACATGCTATTCTCAGTACCATAGTGTTGAAAGGCCGAAGCTGGGACAGGGTTAGACAAAGCCGACATATTTTTTAAAATGGTCATAAATAAGTCGGATGAGTCTAGTATGCATGACCGGATACTTCCTAGGATTCTTTCTATGGTCTTCCAAGCTATTAATCAAGGAGCAATACAGATAGTGAGGGAAGGAAACCCTTACCTTATGGAGAAAATGATTAAGGAGGACAAAATGGTAGCCGTAAACTCTTGTAAATCTGCCATCCAGCGTGATGTATTCCATTATAATCCTGATCACCTTCCTCCATAAAGCCTTAATAGTGTCAATTTCAAAGTAGCTGTTGGATATTTTAAGCAGCTCTCTCTTTTCCTTATCTTTTATGGGAAACCTAATAATAGCCTCATCAGAAAATTTTCTATCCCAAAAGAACTTCATTCTCTCAGTCGAAAGACCAGTGACCTCCCCGATAAGGTTATCATTCACACTGACCTTCCTCCCAAAGAGAAAAAATTCACCATTCCTCCAATGTTTCACAAAATACTCAGTGGCTTCTGATTCAGGACCATGGAGCTTCTCGATAAATGGGAGAAGCCCATCACACACAATCTGCCTCCAAACCTTCGGGTTTTTCTTATGCATTTCGTAACTAGTTGGCTCCACTCTTTTTCTGATTCCCCCCATTATTGCATTTTCCTTGCTAGCATTGCTTGCAGAACTATTTCCCTCAATCAAACAGTCGCAACCAAGCCAAAGCACCCACAAAATGTGCCAAATAATACAACCTATAGAGGTAATAACCGTGGCCCCATCAAATATGATGATAGCTCTGTACTTGGCCTTATTCTCCTTCATACAACCTATAGAGTTAATAACCACGACCCCATCAAATCTAATGATAACTCTGTACTTGGCCTTATTCTCCTTCATTATCAAGAAATGTGGTTGTTTTTCCATGAGTTCAATATCATACTCAATTAGGGCCCTTACGTCAACACCCAACTCATTGAAGCTCTGCCATGTATTATACCCTTTTTATTTAGCCCCCTCGTTGGAAAAGAAGTCAGCAACTCCATTGGCTTCCCTAAAGGCATGTGAAACTCTCACTTTATCAAATTTAGATAAGAGTTCCCTAGAATCTTCAATCCAACACTTAATGGTCCATGAGGGAGGGGAGTTTCCTAGGATGCATTCAATGATGTTTTTAGAATCACCCTCTAACCAAATATTTTTAACATTCATTCTACTAGCAAGGTCAATAACCTGAAAGGCCCCATTGGCTTCAACTACATGGTTAGATTGGATGCCTAAGGAGATGGCCACAGCCGCAAAAATCTTACCATTATAGTCCCTTATCACTCCACTTCCAGCCAAACCCGGGTTACCCTTAGCCGCCCCATCAAAGTTAGCTTTTATCTAACCTCTAGGTAGAAGACTCCAACACACTCCTTCATGGTCCTTTTCAGCCAATTTTGAGGCCTTTGACACATCAAATTTAATGTTCCAATCCTTAACCATCTTTAGATCATAGGTCGAACAAACCATAACTTCCATCATATTCTACTGATGAGGGATGATATTGAAGTTTTCCACAATTAATCTAAAAATCTTCTCATACATAGTGTTTTTCGATGTTTCCTTTTCCCTGAAGATCCTATTATTACGGTCCTTGCACACACCCCAAGCTATATAAGGGAAAGTAAAAGCCCATAATCTTCAAATAGAAGGATTCATAGAAGGAGCATTCCACTGGATAAAAAAGTATTTGATGGAACTTGGAAAGACACACATTAAATTCTAGAGGTTCATAAACCTACCCCAAATAGCTACCACATATGGACAATGAAGAAACAAGTGGTTAGCAGTTTTCAACTCTTCTTTGCATAGATAACATTAGTTAGGGATCTGGATACCACGCTTGCAGAGATTGTCAATAGTGGGGACTTTATTCTGAAGAAGGATCCAAAAAAATATGTTAACTTTGTGAGTCGGATGTTTAATCCAAGCTTTAGCCCAAAAGGGATGAGGGGCCTAAGAAAGGGACAACAAAGAGACAATTGAAGAGATAGAGTAGCTACCCGAAGGGTTAGCAGTCCATACTAAAAGATCCTCCTGCTGATTCAGCCTCATCTTGATAGCCATCAAAGTAGATTGAATCAGGGCAAGATCTGGGCTAAACTAGAGAAAATTCACCCAGCCCCCATTTTTCCAATAATCCTTGACCTAAGATCCAAAATCCACTTTGCAGGTATCAACCCACCTATTAAACCTTTCTTCAAGAATTAAAGGACCCTTCAATAACCATCTATCTTCCCATAATCTAGCTTGATTACCACTTCTTATACTCCACCCAACTCCTAAATCAATAATCTTTCTCCCTCTAATCATATCATTCCAGCAGGCCAATCCATGGGGTAAGTTAGGAGAATCCAGCAGAGCCTTAAGGGATCCAGTATTAGCCATGTGTTTTCTCTTTAAAATATTATTCCATTCTCCATTAGATGAGAAAACACACCAAATTTTCTTAGCAAGGAGTGTCCTGTTCATCATTCTCATCTTTCTTAAGCCCAGGCCTCCTAGTTTTTTAGGTCTACAAACAAAGTCCCAACCAATGAGAGGCATTCTTTTTCTTTCTTCAATACCCGACCAAAGAAATCATTTTTGGATTTTTTCAATAGCATCCACAAATTTGGCAGGGATATTAAAAATAATTAAAGCATATATCAGAAGGTTCTGAAGAGTGGCTTTGAGGAGCTGGATTTTACTTGCTTGATTGAGAAGCACTCCTTTCCATCCAACAAGCTTTTTGCTGAACCTATCCACCAATGAAATCCAAAAGGATTCAGGGGGCTTGAGGCACAGAGGCAAGCCAAGATAAATAGAAGGCAGGGACTCAATTTTACACCCAAGAATTCTAGCAATCTTATTATGTCTGGGTTCAAGAGTGTTAAAGAAGATAGAGATTTTCTATATGTTAATCATCTGACCAACAACCCTCTCGTACTCATCCAATTTTTTTTCAGATTCCTTGCTTTAGTCACAATAGATTTCCCCATCAGCATGGTATCATCAACGAACTGTTGGTGGGAACAAATCAGATTGCTAGAAGAGGGCCTAAGACCAGCTAAAGTTCCCTGATCGACCAATATTTTCAAGTTTCTCCCAAGGCATTTCGCAAAAATAGTGAATAATATAGGGGAAATAGGATCACCCTATCTTAAACCTCTCGAGTTCTTAAAGAACCGCGAGGGAGACCCGTTGACCATGATAGAAATGGAAGTAGTAGAGATGAGCTAACCAACCATCTGAAGGACTCTATTGCTGAAGCCAAACGTCCTCATGATTTTGAGTAAAAATTCCCAGTCCACCCAATCATAAGCTTTTGAAATGTCCAGTTTTAGGAGAAAACCTTCAGTTTTATATTCCACAAGAGAGTGAATATTCTCATGGATAGAAATAACAAAGTCAAGGATCTGCCTACCAGGGAAAAAGCCATTCTGCTGAGGGGAAATTAGGGAGGGTAGAAGAATGAGGAGCCTAGAAGTCAACACCTTAGAAATAATCTTATAGAAGGAATTGCAAAGACTTATTGACTTGAACGCTTCAAACTCCGCAGCTCCTGGTCTCTTGGGGATAAGGATCAGGAAAGTGGCATTAAGTTCCTTTAGAAGACTCCTTGATCCAAAGAATTCTTTAATCGCATTCACCACATCATCTTCAAAAATCTCCCAAAACCACTGAAAGAAGAACATAGGGAACCCATCAGGGCCAGGGGCCTTGTTCCCTTCAAAAGAGAAAATCGCTTTCTTAATTTCTTCCCTTGAAGGAATAACAACAAGCATTTTGTTATCCTCTTCTCTAACAAGTTTAGGAATGGCCTCTAAGAGGTACTCTCGCTCTTCATGATTGACTCCATCATTCGCCAAAAGGAGATTACTGAAGAAAAGGACAACTTGTCTTCTAATATCTTCCTCCTTCTCAGAACGACTACCATTGTAATCACTATGAGAAATTCTATTCATCGCCCTATGTTTTGAAGCCGACAAGTGAAAATATCTAGTGTTTTTATCTCCAGTAGTGAGCCACAGAGCCCTAGATTTCCGTCTCTAGAAAACCTCCTCTTTGGCTATTATATCATGCATCTTCATGAGCATTTCATCTTCTTTCACCCTATTGTCCGCAATATAACCTTCCCGCTAGATTTTTTCTTGTATCTCCATCAAATCAAGTTGTAATTCAGACTTGATACCAAAATTATTACCAAGAACTTCTTTATTCCACCTTCTAATTTTGAATTTGAATTCGCTCAGTTTCTTCACCACCCTAAACATAGCAGTCCCAGAGACCGTGATATTCCACCAATTCCCAACCTCATCAAAAATCTAAGGATGTGAAAGCCACATACGCTTGAATCTAAAAGGGAAATTCCTCTTGACCATTATAGGGTTTGCCACAAAACTAATTGGAAAATGATCATAACCCACCCTAGAGAGAGCCTTTAAAGAACATAAATAATTTATAAACCATTGACCAAGAATTAACGTTCTATCTAATCTTACTTGAATCAAATCCTTACCAACTCTACGATTCGACCAAGTATAGACAACTCCTTGTAGATCCATATCGATCAACGCTTGGTTATTAATGAAATCCATGAGGTCAGTTCTGCTTTCCAAATTAACCTGGGATCCTCCATACTTCTCGCTTTCCTGAAGAGGGGTATTACAATCCCCCATAACAACCTAGGATTCGTTAGTGAATATCCTATGAAAGGAAGCCAACTCAAACCAAAAGGACTTTCTGGCCCCTTTACCATTAGGAGCATAGATATTTGATTGAATCCAACAAAAAATATCTCTAATATGGGTAAATCTGGTAGCCACATGATTTGGTTTCTCGAGCAAAGGTTCCCCTTTGATGAAACTCTAATCCCAAAAGGTAGCAATTCCCCCTGAGGCACCTTCAAAACTGTTACAATGGAATCCACAATACTTATACATCTTAATCCTTTCCACCCTTTCTTTTGGAATTTTGATTTCATGGACAAGTAGAATGTCAGACTTATGATCCCTACCAAAATTATGCAACACATCCTGCTTATGGGGGCTATTCAAGCCCCTTATGTTCCATGACATAATCTTCATATCTTATCAGGAGATTGGATTTTACAAATCTTAGGAATGGTCTTCTGAATACCATCCGCTATATACTGAAAGCTACCATGCTCTCTCAGCCATTTTGCTAATTTTATTCCTTGGTTGCTCTTTGTGGCTCCATAGTCTGCCTTAACTCTGGTTCTAGTAGTGAATCCACTTGGGGTATTCTACTGTTTGTTTTTCTTCTTCTTTTTAATATTATGAGAGCTGACATCATCTCTGTTTGTTTCTTCTTGGCTATCCATTTCTTTTCCTGACTCCCAATCTTTCTCTAAAATACCCTTTTGATCCAGTGGAAGAGTATCCATCAACCCATTACTAAACTGGGTCAAATTCTCACTAGAGAACATCTGAATTTGACTCAAGTCCTTAAATGTATCCTTAACAGCTCCCTGAGAAATAACGGTTTTTGGGATCTGAAATGCCTTCCGGCTAGAAGGAAAACTTCCTCCATAAATATTGGGTAGGAGAGGAATACCAATATCCAAAGATAGGCCCTAAATAGGGATATCATCCAGGCCTATCTCTCCTTCTTCCTTTCTAGTTGAGTAGTTCTTTGGGTTACTAAGAGGAGATTCCTCATTCACCAAGCCATTCCCACTATCATCCATGCCAATCTCTTCATCATCCTTTCCTCCAAAATCAATCTCTGGCTTATTTCTTTGGGGCTCCTAGATGCCCGCATTTACATGAATCTCTGGTGCTAACACAAGATCTTCGAATTTCTTACTCTCTAGCTCACCATTAGAGATCTCCTTAACATCCCCTTCAGGCTTCTTCTTCTAGAAAGTTTTTGGTTTGGGCTAGGGTTTCTCTTTTTCTTTGCTAACATTGAGCGGGCATTTATTTGCCCAATGCCCAGACTTCTACACTTAAAACAAGCAAAAGGGATAGTTTCAAACTCAATAGTTTGAGTCCAGGTACCCAGCTTTGATTGGATATCAATAGAAGACGGTAGGTCAACATTATGGGACACCCTCACAAAGATTCTAGCAAATACTGACCTTTTCCTTGCCGCTGTCATTAGATCTATTGACAAAAGCTCCCCAAAGAGTTAGCGATGCCACTGAAAATATCCTCATTCCAGTATTCCAAAGGAAGACCAGGAAGTCTCACCCAAACAGGAACGTTCTCAAAAATTGAGTTAGAAAGATCAAGATTAGAACTCCATTTCTTGAGGGCCAAGGAAGATTTACCTATAACCCAAGGACCCCCACTCTTCACAGCCAAAATATCCTCCTTATAGGTAAACTCAAAAGCAAAGTAGCCTTTAGGAAGCACAACTACAAATAGTTTGCCACTAGTTCTCCATTTGTTTTTGACAAACGCCTTGGCAACTTCAATGTTTGGTCTAGGGCCCATAAACTTTCCTACCAGCGTATTGTCCATTAGGGTAATATTATGATCAATGATCTGATCAGGGACAAAAATGGAAAACTTACCTTTCATTGAATTAGAAATGTTGCAAACTGGGGGGAATATCAATTTACCATTAGGCTTAACTCCAAACAGAGAAGACCATGGTTTGCGTTTGGCGCCTTCCCCACCAGCGACCCCCACCATGACTTTGGTCTTTTCAACCTCATGTCCTTTGATATTTCCAATAG
Source organism: Sequoia sempervirens (assembly GCA_007258455.2). Taxonomy (NCBI): domain Eukaryota; kingdom Viridiplantae; phylum Streptophyta; class Pinopsida; order Cupressales; family Cupressaceae; genus Sequoia; species Sequoia sempervirens. The sequence continues at coordinate 79,788 of VDFB02342005.1, forward strand.
GGTTAGTAGCCAGGACATCATTCCCTCCTGGGTCCACCGGGAAATTTCTTCTGGTATCATTCTCCTCTGAATCCTCCTTACCTTTCTTTCCACTCAAAACATGTGCCTATTTTCCTGCGAACCCTCAGAGCCTGTAGATCCATGGCCTACTCCATTGTTTGAAGATTCAAAATCCTGCTTTATGTTGTTTGAAGTAAGAAGTTTGTTTTGACAGAGTATCTAGAGAAGGAAACTATACTTAGTCTAACAATAATTGTTCTAAATCTTTTTCTACAAGGGGATACCTCTGTATTAAATTTTTCTTGTTTTAAGATCTAGCACATTTAAAAAATCCTTGAGGATCATAGGCCCAAGCAAGAAAATTGACATGAGCTTCTAGAGAAAGACATGGACAATCTACTAGAATAGAAGATATAGTTAGTTGAATATTTAGACCCCCCAAAGGATGGCTCATATCCTTCCAATGATAAATGCAATAGACCCCATTAAGAGAAAATATTTGAAGTCTAAAAATTTAGAGCATCCAACATAAAAAAATATTGCTCAAAGGGAGAAGATGAAGAAATGAGGTGAGAATTAGTGGATGACAATTCCATTAAACCATCTTGAAAATAATAGTATGGTTAGAATTTACAATCCAAAAGAGGCATTTCTTAACAAGTAATTCACCCTTCTTGATGGTATTCCAAATCGTAGAGCCTATCCCAACCAAAACCATTATGAAAACCTTAGCAAAAAAACACCTTATAAATATTTATAGCTTAGAAAATTGGCCCAAGGGTTCTACTACTTACACCATCTCTAATAATGTTTAGTAGCCAAGGCTTGAATATTCAACTTATAATGCCTAATACTAAGACCACTACTTTTATTAGACCTACAAACCTAGTCCTAGCTATTAAGACTCTATTTTTGAATGCCCACTCTCTACCCAACAAAATTTTCTAGAAAGAGAATCAAACTCTTTTAGAAAAAAAATAGAGTAAAAGGTATTAGAAATCTATAAATGGGAAGAGCCTATAATATTGATTTTAAAAGGTAAGATGCCCCAATAAAGACAATAATCATAAGGTCTAGCGATAAATCTGCATTATAAACATATGAATGATCATCTTGCACTAAATTTGATTAGAAAGACTAACTGAAAAGCGAATATTAAGACAATCCAAGAGAAACTACCCTATTTTGAATCATAAAATAAGAGCAATTCTCTATTGAATGACCAAAAAAGTATTAAAGAAATAAATATTCAATTTATACTCATTAATCTACTAAGTAAAAGACACCAAAACATATCCAAAGTGCTCTTAAAGCCAACAATATCTTGAATTCTAGCAACAATCGTTAAGATAATGTCATGTACAAATTGAAGATGAGAATAGAATCAAGATCCATAGCCACTTTCTAATTCCAAATACTTCTATTAACTCTCTAGTGATTAATCCCCCGTTGTTGGGGTCTCTAACCTTTAAGCTAATGTGGTTGTGAGAGGTAGAACAGTTTGACAATCACCATATGTGGGTTGGACCAAACTTAATTTCGATGGTGACTTTTGAGGCAACTGCAGCCCCTTAGGTGTGGATTGTATTCTATGTAATTAGAAAGAGGAGACAGTGAAGGAACTCAAAGTTTGCCTCCCGAAAGGCACAAACATTGTCGTTGAACTGAGTGCTCTCCGTTATGGTATGGAGTTGGTAGTTAGGGAGAAAATAAAATGTTACTTATTGAAGGGGATTCCCAAATAATTATCAATACCTTAGCAAGAAGAGGAATCATGAATTGGAAACTTAATAAAACCCTTGTGGGCTACCTCGAGCTGCTTCGATGCTTTGATGATTACAAAATTAAGCATATGTACCGGGAGGGCAATAAAGAAGCCGATGCACAGGCCAATGAGGCCATTGACAATGTCACTTCTACCCTCGACATCACCAATCATTATTCCTAAAACGGTCGATTGGGAGGAACTAATCACTTCCCACGCCCCTCTTGAGTGGCAAGTGTGTGCCTTGCATGTTTTGCATGGCATGTGGTGGTCGTGCAGTACTACGTGGGTGAGTTGGCTTGTGCAACAAGTTCATCATAAATAAATTTGGAAAGTGAGGAGGACTGTTGTAGAGGGTGATAGGATTTGGTAGATATTTCTCCTCACGCGGGGTGTGGGATGGCACGACCGCGGATTTTGGCGGTTGGGTGTTAAGCCAACCATTGGTTTTGTCCATTGTTGTTTGTGGTGCTCGGTGAAGATGGATACCCCCATCTAGCTCATTTGTTCACATCAACAGATTGCCTTTTTGGTTGACATTTCTAACTAGCAGTTGTAGGTGGTGATGAAGGACTTCAACGGTAGGTTGTTGAAGACTGTGAAGATGATTCTAGGTGTAGATTTTCTGGTGGAGGATGGAAGATATAGGGTCAATATTGATGTCACGTCTTACTTTGTGGCCTCCCTTAGGATCTCGGTGAGCTCAAGGAGATGGTGCATGAGATGGCCTACACAACTTTTCAAGAAACATAATCTGGGGGGGGGGGGTTGGAGGATGTTTTGAGGGTGGCTCGTTATCTTGCAGCCAAAGGATATACAGAGGGTGCTTGAGGAAGTTGGCGTGGTGGAATGGCTTCCCTTTCTTGGAAACTTTTGCACTAAGATCTTGATGTAACACAGGGCTATTGCTAAGAAGGGAAGCCAATACTTGAAGAAGGTTAATAACCTAGAGTCAATTGAGGATTTCAGGTGGATAAGGGATTTTGATGAAGCTCCTGGATTGGGGGTTTAAATGTCTTGGATTCTCTATACTATGTAAATATTTTTAAGAAATATATATGTATGCACATTTTGATTATGAGATCATATGAATACATTCTAGTATGGCATCAAACTGAAATAACTCTTTTTTGATAATATATAATGCAACTTTATTGCTCTTACGGATTAAAAAACTCTCTAGTGATTAAGGGACCTTCCTAAACCCTCAACCATAAGAATGAAAAGATACAGTGAGAAGGGATCACTTTGTTGCAATTTTATAGAAGCTGAAACAAAAAAGATGTGATACTGTTAATAAGAGCATAGACGGAATTTGAGATACCACTCAAATCCGCTCTAGAAAAACTAAAAGCTAATAGAATATTCACAAGAAAGAACCATATATCCTTATCATAAACCTTGAACATGTCCATCTTGATAAACATAACTAATAAAATCTAACAAACAACAAAAACATATTATTTGCTACCATATAATTTTATGTTTATGAACTAAAACTATAGGACCGATAAGCCATTCACTCTCACATTATTTAGTTTTTAATTCCCCAGAGGTGGACGCGATAGAAGGAAGGAAACATTTTATAATTTTCATTTTTTAAACAAAATATGTGTATAGATATAACTACAAACAATTACACAAGCTATAACTCTAAAGATCTTTCTGTTGGAAATGGAAGTTAATGTATTTGCAAAATAAAAAATAATAACAATATCTGAATATATATAGAATAGGAAGGACAACTACATATATAGGTCTCTTGCTTTCAAATACATAAATGGAAAAATGGTAACGAACTTTTGACATTTCCATTTCATTTGAATATTGACTTAATTGTTGAACTAACTACCACATTTATGGGAGTTTATTTTGTGGACTAACTGCCACTTTGGATTTGCATGAATATATTGATTTAGAGGATCATTGATACCTCTAAGTTTTGATGAAATTAACAAATCTATACTATTGACTTGATTTTTATTTCAAATTGGTTCCTAAACCTTTAGGATATTTGACAAACTCCCTCAAATAAATCTGCACTTAATGTCATGTAACAACAACTTGATTGAATAGCGAGAAGAGTGAGCATGAAATAGTGTTCATGGATGTAAGCACATACATGTATACAACAAAATTATAGTGAACTATGTACAATAGATTTGGAATTTCCATCTTTTCCACTTTGGCTACATGCAATATCTTTAACAAGCAAAAGCATAAAGAACAAGTGAAAGCTTCATCCACAAATGTGTTAGAAATACAATAATCAAGTCTAATGCGAGGTCAAGATTTCCATGAACTAACAAAATGTCATAAACAAGAATAAAATATTATATTGAATATTATAGCATATATAATATGGTTACATTATTGTTGTAGATATAAAATCTGTAAGATATATTGATTTTCATGTTGTTTTTATATTTACATTGATTTATAAAACCTTACATTTCTTACAAAAGAATATTCAAATTATCTTGCGGAAATGCTTCCAAAATCGAGATAAAATTATTAAATATTAATAAAACTAATGCCAATTTATTTGTGGAATATACTATATGGCCGTATTAATAGCATGGTAATTAGTATACATTAGGCATAGACAATTGAGTAAATAAGGGGCCGACCGACGGCTTAGCGTTTGTGGTGAGGAGGGTTGAAGCTTTTAATTTGCATGGAAAAGTGACCGTGAATGAAACAAATGAGTTAGATTGTATGAATCAAATAATGACGAAGAACATTTTGTATAAATTTTAGTTAACACTATTAGAAAATTTTGAAATCAATTTTGAAATTTGTTTAAAAGTGGGAACTTAAAAATTAAATTAAATAATATATTTAAAATAATTGTTTCTTCTAGAAAGAATATTTAAATTTTATATTTAATGGTAACATATGCACATGTATATTGTCACTTTTTGTGTAGCCTATTGAATCAATTAGTCATTTAATCTTGAAGTTAATGGAAGTTTTTTGTAAGGGTCATCACACGTGTGTATTTTTTAAAATTGGACAAAGAAAGTACATATTTTTTCCATGGAAGGAAGACGTTCAATATTGAGTACTTTTTATAATTAGTATATTTCTATAGTTTTGGAAATTAAAGTTTTAGTATGCATGTGTTTTTTTACGAGAGATGGAAATTAGGTATAGGCATCTACACTTGTAATTCTATTGCTATGTAAACAAGGTGTGAGAGAAATTTTTATCTAACAATTGGTTTTCCAATTCAAGATTCAACCTAGATTATTTGCCACTAAATATTATAGAGAAAATAGGGAAATTGTAAAACAACTCCTAAAAGAATAGTTACAAATTATAGCTAAATCACGGATGATCCGAAATCCATAGTAAACATTTCCATAGAGTAGAAGTATTACCGATTACAACACAATTGAGAATAGAAAAGTCCCACTTTTAAATGAATGATTGCATAGTGCAATTGGAGAGTCAAAATAGATAATGTTGTAGGAGGGGAAAGTTCAGTACAAAATATCCAAGACAATATATTGATTTAGTTACATTCTGAAAAGAGTCATTTTGGTACTATACATATGTTGCACATACTGCATGATTAAATGTTGGCTTCTCAACAAATAGAAACTTTAAACAAATAGCACATAAGCTGAAGATGCGATCACTTGGTAGTACGTAAGAAACATGTTACAAACCATATTTTCTATACATGTATCTATATGAGAAAAGATATATGGAATCAAATGGAAAACAAAAAACCCATGCTCATTATCCACCCTTCCATATTGGCATCATGGAGCCCTAGGGACCCTAGAAAAAGCAATATGAAATGCCCACTAGAAATTTTGAGCAAAAGCAATATGAAATGCCCACTGGAAATTTTGTGGAGTTTCATCTTTTGGAATTGTCATCTATGCTTTAGCCCAACACCTGCAAATAAAAGAGAAAGGAATGTCAATGGAGGGGGAAAGAAGATGAGTGAGGGAGGATCAAAGATTACTAAATATATAGCAAAAATCAATAAACACAATTAGAAAGTAGAAACAACAAATAATATTTGCAAGGTGGTCACAGGATCTATTTATTGATTATGGAGAAGTTTTGCACTTACATGTATTGTTGGTTACGGTTGAGAACCTAAGGAGGTAATGCCCCGTCTTAATAACCTAAGAACGTTGCAATTGTGTTATAAAGGTGTAATAATTTTTTTTAAAGTATTAATATTAAGTTAATTAATTGCATACATTCTTAGGTTAAACGACGTTACACTACTTTGAGTTTTCCATAAGTGACTTAAGTATTTCACATTGCACATATTAAATCATAACATTAAGTAAACATTGCATGATAATAAATTTTCCATTCAAGATATAATAAAGTACAAACATGTTTCCCTACATTGCATTGATACGATATTACAATACTCATCCAACTTGATGAGGTAGTTCAATAATAGTTACTTTTACAATTACATTGATCACCTTTTATACAATTGAGGGATGTTTTCAAATACATGTTCACAATATACAATGAAGAAAGTATAGAAGAAATCCATGTGCGAGCTCTCCATCCATGAAGCTCTCAATGCTATGTTCAAACTAGGGACCCAACGGAGTAAGGTGCACGTTCCACCCAACCATGTGGTACCCGTAGGTCCACCCCCCGTGCTAGGAGATAGTAATAAGGCTACCTAGACCTAATCTACTAACCCTAGACACTAGTACATACAAACTATTGGTTACATTGCTTCCAGATTTTAACAATTGATTTGAAATACAAACACAAGGTTTAACTGTTACTTTAGGTGGAGTGTCATCACAACAATGCACAGGTTACCCTGGTGTTTCTTCCTAGGTTTCCGGCCCTCAATCCTTGGGTTACCCTGGTAACCTCTTACAAAACCCGGCCCCTATTGCATACTGTTGCGGAATCAAATGCCTCTTAAGAAAACGAGACACTGATTTTCCATTCAAGGCCTTCTCATCTTATACTCATGACTGTAGAAGCTCAAGAGTCATAAGTGAGGCATGCACATCTTGATAATGTTTTTAACCTAACTACTGTGTTCTTTAGTTTTCACTGACTTACTTAACTAATTGTAAGTTACCCTGACACCACTTTGTGTGTCGACCCTTACAACTAGCCACTCCCCTAAACATAACATGGAAATCTAGGTTATCTTGACTAAGGTTTACAAAGTGTACAAAGATACAACAAGCAATTTCCTACACCATATATGACAAACAACATCTGTTTTCACAAAATCCGGAAATTGAGTACCAAAATAAAATCTTGCACACAACTTAGTCAACACATGAACCCAACTTAACAATCATAATACCCACAGTAAAAATTGATCTAAAAGACTTGAAAACACATAAAAATCCCCATTGGTTCAATAAAAGAAAATACAATTTAAAAGCCAATCAAGGAAAATAAACATCCATAATTAAGATTTACTAAATTTTAATCAAGTTTAAGGAAATATCAAGAAGTTAAATCAACAAATTATAATTATTTTCTTGACAATGAAAAATAAGGTTGTGTTCTCAAAACTAATCTTCATTAACTCATTTTCATATAATAACATAATCATCAATTGGAATAATAAAAATATTCACTTAATAAAATTAAATTTTCACTATATATATACTTATTATTGTTCCAAAATACAACAATCTCTTAAATATATACCTATTTTATTTAAGTAATTATTTTATTTTACCAACTATATTATTTTATATTTATAATACCATATAAATTTTTAAACATTTAATAAACAAATATTATATATTTTAATAACATATATTATATACAATATATATATTTTAAATATATATTATATATAATATAAGTATTAATAATATATATAAACTTTAAAAGATAAAATATAAAATTTATATTATAACCACGACTCACAGCCTATGCTGTGCACAGTGCGCCATACCCTGTGAGGGGAATTGGCTGCTACGCAGCCTTCCCACAGGGTCGCAGGCTGTGGCCAGCGGCTGCCCACAGTCCGCAACCCTTGTGGGGCGGCTGTGGTAGCCCCAGCCCCCACACTTACATAAAGAAAAATTTAAAATAAGATCCCTGTATGAAATTTCGCCGTACGGCGATTTCATCAGGGTTTTTAATTTATTAATTTTAAAAAAATAACATTCTTTTCAAAATCACAGTATACAGTTCCTTGTAAAAGAAATTTTTAAATTCTAAATAATTGCTGAAAGATCTAAAAAAAACAAAATTCAACAATTAAAGAAAAATACTGCTGGTAAATTTACCAGAGGTTTTTTTTTATTCTCAGAATTTTATCAAGATCTTTTGTTTCCAAATCAGAGAGTTTCATATTCAATTTACAGAGGGTTTCTGACTCAAATCATAAAAATTTTCCTCTGTAGGTTCTACCAGAAATTTCTTTAATATAGACAAATATTTTTAACTAGAAATTTTTCTAAGATTCTAACTTTTCTGTAGATTTCTACTGATAAAATAAATTCTTGTTTTGCTCTAATTTATTCACAGAAAAAGAAATCAAAACTCACTGATTTAATTTCTAAATTTACTTGAAAAGAAATTATAGCTTTCATATTCAAACATTCACCCAGATTTCTTTTAAAGAAATTAATTTAATCACAAAGAGAAGTACCTGTGTCTGCCAATTGTCTGTAACTGAAATTTTCCTGTAGGAGAAAATTTCCTGTAGCGTGAAATCTTCTCAAAACTTCCTCAAAAGAAATTCCAATTCCAAGTAATAGCTTTAACAACCAACAAGATCTTCCAAGGAATCTTCCAATTCCAAAATCAACCAAAATAAAACAGGAAGATAATTTGCACAGTAAGGAATTTTTTTTTTTGCCAGTGCCCAGAAAAATTTCCCCGAGGCAATTCAATAACCCCGTGCAAAATCCCAGATCCTCAATAACCTCCGTGAGAAAATCTCAACAACCTTTTGCAATTATGGCACTCACACACATGTCGAGAAGTTGTTGAGAAAATATCTTCTCCACTTCTCGGCAATTTTGCCATTCAAAAATTTGCATGTAATTTAATTAATTTATTAAATTTAAAATTTGAAAATCATTTTTTTTCCAATTGCATGCAAATAATTAATTTATTTAATTTTAAATACTAAAAATCAATTTCCAATCACAATTTAATTTACATGCATATTATTTTATTTTAATTTTTAATTTTCTAATTCATTTAAATACAATATAATTTATACACTTAATAATTTAACGTAATTAATTTATTTATTTAATTAAAATAGTTTAATCTTTTAAAGACCAACTATTTAACCAAATAAACTAACTAATATATTAAATTATCAAATAAATAAATTTCAATCATATTTAAATATTAATTTAAATAATCAATAATTAAAACACAATAATTAACATTAAAATAAACCAATATTTACCCTTTTCAAAACAATTTAACCAACAGAAACACAATACAACCTATGACTCAAAACTGAAAACTGACAATGTACTAAGACTAAGGTTAATGACTGGACTAGGATAAACTTAACTACTATCTCCTGTTCAACATTTTCCGTTGAGTCTTGACACGCTCAGACCTGATTACACAGGTGGAGTCGGTGTCATGTACCTGCAAATCCTGCAACCAAACAAATAACGTGCATACATGTATATATATAAAAAGCATTAAACAGGCACACCGTGCGGAGAAAATCACAGATATCGCAGGGCACTCACAAGCGAGTGATACGATTCTATTCTCCACACCAATACACTCACAGCAAACTAACGAAATAAATGTTGTTAGTTCATCATAAGCATGTGCATATCCATAACAACTAAAAGTAAACATCTACACTAAATCATATCATGTCTGAAAACAATAATCATCACACAAAGTATCATTATGTCACAAAATAATCCACCATCGCTCAAAACCAGCGATCAAAGTATCCAACAAAACATCATAGGTCTAACAATGTGAAAACATAGCAATAGAAAACATAAGCATAAACGGAGGGGTACTACAAGGAGGATTGGATTGAGTTGTTAAAGTGTTGAAGGATTTGGAACATATGCAGGACACTAGTGTTCAAACCCTGAAACCTGCTATGGAAATGAACAATAAGCAGAGAATGAAAGATATAAAGAATAAATTAATCATTTATGCAAAATACCCAAGCAAAAACAGCTTACTGATTGCATAGCCCAACAGTTTGAATAGCCTTCAACCTACCAAAAGATGGAACCGAATGCAACAAATTTAACAATAGTGTGTTATCAAAGCAACACCACAATGGCTCTTCCGAGAATACAACTTTTTGAAAGTATACTCTCCCAGACGGTAGGATTCAATATTGTATTTACATACATATATATACATATATAAATATATTGAAATGGAAACATATGTATAGATATATATACATGTAATGCAACTTAATCAAAATACACTTTCCCACACTACTACATTCAATATTGCATTTATTTCGACCAACCGCATTTGCTTCGTCCACCGCCATAGTACAACCACAACATAATGCATTAGGGCTTGGGCAAGCAAACACTTAGAATATACGATTACTCTATTTGTTAGGATGGTACAAAGAAGTAGTTCAATCAATGTGCAAATTTATATATGCAAAGAGAAGAATAGCTTACATAGCGATTAACAATGCACAATAGCCTATTTCTAAGGATTTGCACTGAAATGAATTACAACGCTCAAAATATGCACAGAGCAGAGAATGTAGCAATGTGGGAAAGTATACACCAGAATATGCAAGAAAATATTTTTAATTTAGTTGCATTGTGAGAATAGGCATTCTGGTATTATGAATATGTGGTGCAAAATATGCAAGAAAACAGGTTTATTCAATTGCATTGTCAGAGGTCTGTTCTTAGCAAATAGAAAATTCAAATAAACAATGTATCAGGTAAATATATAAAGTTCAACAGATTCAATGATTCTTTTGACAATATAATTTAATCAAGATACTTCCTCACAAATTTTGTAGCACATGAGTGTTAAAACCCTCAAACGTGCTATCAAAAGGAACAATAAGAAGAAACTGAAAGACACGAACAAAAAATTAATCATTAATGCAAAGTACCTAGTATACATATACATGTATATAACCATGTAGATATACATGTAATCCAGTATACATATACTTGTATATATATGTATACATGCATATATATATATATAGATGCAATGTATCTATATATATCTATATATATAAATGTATATATAGATGTATATATCTATATATATAGATGCAATGTATATATATATAGTGTACGTCGTGCTAGATGAGTAGTTTGCATAGATGGTTAATTTATTGTCTGTGTTCTTGTCAAATGTTTGTATCTTTTCCGTTATACCCATTGTGGAGATTTGAAAGAGATTATCGTTCTATATGGATGGAGGAATTGCAATTAAATGTCCTTACTTTCACTAGAAAATATGTTGAGGGTTAGTAAATTTGTTTTCGTTGGTTTATGGTTCTGGCTATCTATGTCTATTGACCAATAAGGAAGATTTGGGCAAATCCTTTGTTTAAGAGGTAAGCTCCAGGCTGTGAGTAAAAGCTATGTACAAGTTCTGTCTATTTGTCTAAAATTAGGAATTATGAAAGAGCTATTACACAGTAAATCCTATTCATGGTTAGGTTGATGGAAGCCCTATTGGAAAATATATAACAAGAAGATATTAACAATAAATTAATCATCTATGCAAAACACCCATGTGAAAAAGAGTATAACACCACAAACCTCATTAAAAATTCCACATACGTTGCATCGTACTAAATAGTATAGAGTAATAGAGGAATTGTAAAAGCGGTATTAGAATAATACAAACAAGTGCAATGAAGGAAAATGCATATCATCACAACACATGGATACAATGGTTAAGGAAAATATATTTTGAAGTCTTTGAAAAGATCAATGCATGTCTACATGCACATGTATATATATGTATATATGGATAAATATAGGTATGTATGTTTTACTAATAATTATGTTACAATTTCCCCATTTTTGCTATAATATTCAATGGTAGATAATGCAGCTGTTGTTATACAATTTCTCTATTCATTAGCACACTACAAACAAGGTGGGCATCAAAGAAAAATGAAAACCATGGCAGCTCAATAAATGTGCAAATCTATGTTGGCAAAGGGAAGAATAAATTATGTAGCCATTTAGAATCTATAGTGTCCTCTTTGTAAGGATTTGAAATGAAATCAATTAGAGGGATTTGAAGGGGATAATTGTACAAAATGTGTACAGCACCAAAGATGCACAGAGTGTATATATGTGTGTACATATATGTCACCATTCCATGCATATAAAAAAAAATTATTCGTTTAGTTTGACTAGAAAGATCTTAACATACACATTTTTGCAAGTAGAAATAAAATGATTCATTTAGATTAGATCTGAAATGAAATACCTACTCTTGTTCCACTAGATGGATCTTCTAACACCCACCCTTCTTGTTGCTTCTTTCACAGCTGGAAACTCATTATTTCCATTCCTTGACCTCATCTTTGCAAGCTTTACCTACAACCAAAAAAACATGTGCTTATAATAGTATTCAATAAAATATTAAAAGCACATCAAAGGTATACCTAAAAATAACAATGCATTATGTTCTACCTATCTGAGAGCTTAATATCTTACAGCCACTGATTATTGAGCACTATTGTAGTCAAGTACATGTATAAATCTATGCATGATTCTTTATATAAAGCAACAAATATATAGAGGGTATATAGCCATGGAGGGAGGGGAAAATTGATTATATAAATGAGGAAAATATAAATATGTTAAACAAACCTTGTTCATGATTAGATCTGTGGGTATCTTTCCAGCACCAATTGTAGAATACATGGGTTGCATTTTTGCTTGTTGATCTATCTTTGTATTGAGCGCAACACCATACAACTATTAAGCAACATTTCATATTGTTATATCAGAATACATGTCTGAAATTAGGTAAGTAAGAAATGGGGAAAAGGCGTTGTGGAATGGCCCACCAGAAGAATAGCAGCAAAGGTGTCACAGGCTATAGAACGGGGCAGCTGTGGAGCTCTCCAAACTGGCACGCAAGGGAGGTGCATATTAGTTTCTTGGATAGGTCTACTATGAAATGAACATTAGAGTTTGTGATTTCAAAAGGAAACCAAAATAGTTGATATCATTATAGTAGAAGAATGAATATTACCAACTGGCATATGAGCGAATACCTACCATTTTGTGTGTGTTGAGCAGGGCACTATGAGGAAACCATGAAGGAAATAAACTCCATGGTTGTTGTGGACGTGCTTGAGGAAGCCAAGAAAAATAACATGGAATTTTATCATGTATCACAGAAAAGAAAATCGATGTACACAACACTATATATTTATGAATGAAATATATAGGAACAATGAAAGAGGGAAACAATAGGAAAATAATTTTGCAGGAAAAAATTTGTAGCAATTTGAATCAAATAAAGCTAATAGAAAAGATAACAAGAAAACATTTAAATTTGTGGAAGGAAAACACGGAGGAGGAATATGAGAAGTCAACATATAAAGGTTGTCAGAATAGAAAATACAACATCGTTGGAGGATTTCAAAATTATTAATCAAATGGAAGACAAATTTTTTTTAGAGTGCATCCACAACATGTGTATATAAAGGTTTATATATTAGAATGTTGCAAAGACCTTATTTAGTTATAGAACTAAATTTTTTTCTAGTTATTGTTGGTTCTAATCTTTGTGCATTTTAGACAGATGGAGTTGTTTGTATTTTCATATCTATTAATGTGTAACAACTATAACTGTATGTTTACACCACTGTATGTTCAAATTAGTTGTAAGAGAATTGTAGGTATGCCAATAAATAGTTGACTTCATGAAATTTTAAAACACTTAAACAAAGATGGGAAAATGGAATATACAAAAGAGTTTATTGGTTTGAATGCCATATAGTAAAAGCATCGCTAAACGAAATCTTAGATGAAGAAGTCAGAAATTTAATAGAATAGAATCATCAAAACATGGAATTGTCTTTTACAAGTTGTGTCGTCTAGTTATTTATGCATGGTATCTTTGTGCATCTTTGGCACTATACCCATTTTACACAAATTATTAATTGGTATTGTTTTTAAAGATACAGCTTAGAGAAGGTTTGAAGAGGCAAGGGCACACAAGCTGAGGTAAATGCAAGAATAATTATCCTAGAACCTTTTTTGTTTGTTGGCCTATCGGCTGGAACCAGAAGTAGTTGGCAAGGCCTATAATTACTCAAGGCGTGTTTCTTCGTTGCATCGACGAGCAGTGTACTTGTTGGTTCCAAGCCTAGAGTATCTCTCAAATGAGAAAGGTGGATCAATACAAAGTCTTTCAATTTATTTTACACATGGAATGGCAATAAAATTCAACCCTTGCCTCTCTTTGGTACCTATGTTTATTGTTGCTCTATCCAATGTTAAGCCCTGTGCTTTATGTATTGTGATTCCCCATGCCATAGTGAGTGGAATTTGTGTTCGACTCCCCCAACTTATAGCTCGGATGGGGATGTCTCTTGGATGTTCTGGGTCCCATGGTGGCCCAATGTAATTTTGGAAGCAAACAACAACATAGTCAAGTGGGTTTGGAAGTTTAGAATCTGGATTGTAGACAATAGTCATAACAACACCAAGGGATACATTGACGAGACCAGCTTGAATCCACAAATTTTTTGTTAGCATCACCTATTCACCAACACAAAGTAGCGATTCTGGGAGAAGTTGGTCATCATCTCCATGATCAAATGTTTGTTAATGAGCCATCCGAGCAATGTTAATGGCTATTGGTAGATTTAACTGCTTGATCATTTTTTTGTTGTGGAATGTGACCAAGTCATTTGTCACAAACAAATGTGTAGCAACATCAAATTGTTGTCTTTCTATGGTTGAGAGCATTTTATTTGTTTGTTTCATAAGCTCTTCCCAATCATCGTGGATAGCCTTAACATTTCTTATAAGAAGAAGGATTTCATGAAACTTTTGTTGCGAAGGGCTATCTCCTTCTTGGCGAAAGATAGTGTCTAGGGTTATTGAGATCGTGAAAGTGTGCCACAAAGCTACAGCCAATGAGGATGAAGCATAAATAGGTGTATCCATGATAGGTGGCAACTAAGCGAAATCACCAACAAGGATCATAGAAACACCACCAAATGGCTCTCTCTGCTTATCTAGGAACGTTTGGCGTAATCAGCTATCTATTTTCAATAACAATTTTGTGCCTAGAAAAATCATTTCATCAATCAATATGTACCCAATATACTTGAATTGTTCTTGGAATAATGTCAATTTCTTCCCTTGCAAAGGACTCATATCCTTTATGGGAATGCAAAGTGTTGTATGGATTGTAGAGGCACATATATTATACGTAGCAACACCTGTAGTAGCCAATGTGAGCAAGTAGCTATTGGCTCTAGAAAAAGAGGTTTTCATTTATTATCGAATACAATTTATGAGGAAGGATTTTCCAGTGCCAGTTGTCTCTTGAATAATCATGCAAAGAGGGGCTTTGGGTGAAGGCTGTATACAGTGGGTTCAAATTATTTCAAGGGCCAATTGCTGCTTCAGTGAAAGTTGATGGGTTGACATATCTACAAGAAAGAATTGAACCATAGCTTTCTCACATTGTTCCTTCACTAATGAGATGAACTGCAAAGCAATATTATGGAGTTGTTTAGGAACATGGTTTGCATTCCATGGATGGTTCATATCAAAATCCCGCCTACCCAATAGTTGAAGCTGATTTATAGTAAAGTTAGTAGCAGCACCAAGTCGAGAGAAAAATTCCCATTCATATTCATCCATAGAAGGATGATGGTTCAAATCGTTAGTATCACTATCATCATGTTCTTCAATTGTGGATGTAACTGGAACTCTATTAACATGCCAAGGATGATAACTAGCCATTTTTAAAAGTTTCCAATTTTCTATTATTTGTTCTCTCTGAAGACCTATATCTACTTGTATGTGTCAGAAAGGTTTGTATAACATAAGTTAATTCCAACAAAATGTCTCAAATATCTTTGTATCTTCAACAGGAGTAGTCTTGAATAACAGGTAAACAAGGACAACTATAGGTTGGAGCCTTGGTCTCCATTTATCCTTTTTGCGTTGTTGTGAGTGTGTATCTAGGCAGACCAAGCCAATAAGGGATAAAGCAACTAGCTCTAGAGGCCTTTGCATATAGCAATGAATATATTTTGTTGGCAACTCTTCATCAATATCATCTTTGTTTATATGAAACCATGTCTTTTTGCAAACATTCAACCGAACGTATCGTCAGGTTGAAGTAAGAAGAGGCATTTTTTGTTACATATGACACGTCTCTTGTGCAGAGATGAAACGTTCCACAAGCATATTCATCATGAATTTTTGGTATGCAACCAGTGCTTTATCCTCAACTATATTTGTATTTGCAACTCTTTTCAACATATCTAGATAATTTTATTTTTTTTTCTCAGATTTAGCTACATATTTAGAAATATAATTCAAAACAATTTTCCTAGAAATAACTGGCTGGCAATCAACATTAGCATGCCAAATTACAAGCATAGCTGATGTGAATATTTAAGCGATCATCATTTCTTGTTGGTTTGTAGGATTTGTTAGAGTCTGCATCAGATGTCAATGTAGAGGTAAGTTGTTGTTGCCATGGTGCTTTATGTCGACATTGCAATTGCTCTCCTTTTCTTCTTAAACAAGTATATTCAGAGCATTTTGTGTTCCTTTGAACTATTTTTAGCAACTCTTCATAATCTATGATTGGATCATTGGTCAGGATTTGGCTCATGGTAAGCAAGCATAGGTTTTCTTCAGAGTAATGATACATTGTAAGCAATCTTTGTGCAGGACAATGTGGATTCTAAGCTGAAACATATCTATCAAAAAAATTCCTTGCTATGGAAAGATCATGGTCATTGGACCAAACAAGAGTATCCATTTCAAGAGCTTTTGAAAGCCATAGAAAACCATATACATGTGTAGAGCCACAATGCTTCCATTCATATCTATACCAATAATCTTTTGCATGCAAAAGCTTTTTGATCACCTCTTCATAGAAAATTGAAAATCTATGATGCAAATATAAAGATGCTATATGTGGATTCTGAACAACACTATCTATTAGCTTATTTTTTTATGGCTCCATGGCTAAACGAGATGCAGCAGAGAAAACATTTTGCAGGTCAGCCCATTTTGTGTCTGCACAGCTCAAAGTGAAGAAAAGGGTGGGTGTACCAAGTTGTTCAATCATAGTGGTTAGCTGGGCCTAGAAAAAGTTCCAGAAAGAGTGGGTCCCATGCAACGACACCCCATATCGCATCAACTAATCGACTAGTTGGTGGTCGGGGGTAGCTTGAAGTTGTTGCCTCAAAACAGTCAATGGCCTAGGGATTATATCCTCCACATCCACTATAAAAAAAATAGAGACAGTTTGTTGGTTGCGATGTCTCATAATCAAGTTGTAGATAAAATATCCAAACCTATGGTCAAAATATCTTATTAGGTGGAGGGAATATTCATGCAAGTGAATTTTAATATTTCTCGGTTGCGGGGGAAGCACTACTCCAGTGGGGAAAAATGTTGGAAAGGCCATTGAAAATAAATCTTCAGTGTTGTATTCATTAATAGGAGAAAAGCTAACTTCAAGCCAAGTAAGATATTCTAGTCTTTTTTTCCAATTTGCAAGACGTCTTTTATTGCTTGTAGCTCTTGTCTACTATTTGGTAAGCGAGGAATAAATGATGAAAAGTTTGAAGAGCCATTTTCTTCTTGTCCAGTATTTGTTGAGTTGGTTGATGGCATTAGGTCTTCATCTGAAACGTGCTCTATTGTATGCAACAAACTGGACACATCAACAGCAACATTAGGTAACATATTAAGAGCCTCAACATCAATCTCAACATCATTGTAGTATTTTTCATATTGGATTTTGTATTTCAATGCATCTGTGACATGATGTTTATTAACATAACAATCATAATTCCCGCCTTCAATAGTGGTCCTACGAACAATAACGATCTCAAGGTCTTGCAGACGGCGTGGCAAAAATTTTGCGATGCTTGAGATATCTTGAGGGATGCTTATCATGTGACCACTATATTTAAACTAGCCTCCTCTAGCATGGGTGACCTCTAAAATTGGAGCCACCCTAGCAATAAGCATCTCTTCAACTTGTGTTAACTTTTTGAGTAACAATGGTTGTGGGCTCGGATCCATTCCATTTGTGGAGTTGAACCAATGGGCACCTTTTTTAGAATAACACCTTACACATATGGCTTTTAACCCTAACATTCGAGTGTGTATCCCTATGTAGTTTTCCCTACATATTAGGAAAATAGAAAGGTTGGAGAGCGCATCTATACGATGTCAAAATTTATTTACCACAACACAATAGCTATTGTTGAATATTTCTTTGAGGTATTATTCGTGTGTTTATGCAATAGGGGAGCTCCTCTGAGATTGTATACAAGGGTTGCCATTTGCCATTGGAATTTTGTGTTGCAAGGGAGAACTGTTACCATTTTCATGTGCAGATGTGCTTGTTGTAGCTATCCTTTACTGTAAGTATTTTTTGTGACGTTTCATGGATATTTCCTCTATATGCTCCCTATAGTACAAATAGTTATGTTGCTATTTTTTACCATTTCTAAATTTAGCAATTGATTGGGTTGTGCAACTTGACTCTGCCCGTACAGCCTAAGAGTATACATACAAGCTCAAGTACATTAGGATATATGAATATACATATATACCCATACATACACTGAAAGTGGCAATTATAAATTAACATATAACAAAATATATATGTCTATGCATTTGTATATGAATCAATATATGTGAATGACCAAAAAAGGAATAGCATAGGTTGAACATTAGGAACTATTAAATTCTATTTGAATATACATAGAGGACTTGGGAACCTCAGGACAAGGAGGGCTGGATAGTAATATTGTGCTCGTGCAAGGCTTAATGCATCATGTCGTTTCTGCGCAATGGGGGAAAGAAAAGAAAAGCAAATGCAAGCGGGCGAAGTAAATACAATATTGAATGTTGTAGTCTCACAAACTATGCTTTGATTTCGATGCATTGTCAAAGCAATCATTGTGGCATTAATTTTATAGTAATTGGAAAAAAATTGTTATCTACATATCTAATCTACAATATTGTAGTATTTATTTTTGTATATGCATAGACATACACATATGCATATACATATATATATGCATACACATGCATATACATACACATATAAATATACATATGCATACATGCATACACATACATACATGTACATATACAACCATATACATACATATACATATAGATATATACATACATATACATATATACATACATAGACATATATACACATATACATACATATACATATACATATAAAATATTGATTGTTGTAGTGTCAAAAACTATACTTTCATTAGGTCACATTGTCAAAAGAGCCATTGTGCCATTTATTTCATAGCAAAAGTGCAAAATATGTTTTCCTCATATCTAATCTATCATATTGTAGTATTTGTTTTTGCATGCCCATAGACATACACATATGAATATACACATGCATATACATATACATACACATACACATATACATATACATATGCATACATGCATACATATACATACATATACATATACAAACATACACATACATATACATATACGTATACATATATATACATAAATACATACATATACATGTATATACACATATACATACATATACATATACATATAAATATACATACACATATACATGTACATATATATACATACATATACATAAAGATATACATATACATCAAAGCAATCATTTTAGATGCTGGAAAATAGGAATGCATAACTAGTTCAACATGTATATGCTTTGTCAAGATGGTCCATTTAGATGTACACCTAGAAGTGAAAAAAATTGGAAACAATAACACCAAATTTGCAACAAGTACAAGATAAATCAGAACCATACTTGCGAGATCGGGATCTAAAGGCCAGGCGGCCATGCCCTCAGAGCCAGACTTTGTGGAGAGACCAACAGGAGTTGGAAAGAAATCAATATTGGGGACCTCTGCGCACCCATCCACAAAGCCCACTTTCATAGAAATAGTTCTACGAGCTTATTTGCAGTGACACAATGTTGCAATTTGAGTTCACTAATTGATGACTCTATTTCACAATTTAAAAAAAAGATCAGTGTACTGTAGCATCCAAATGCTAATTGGTACATAACTTACAAATATCAATTTATAACCATTCCACTTTTAATACTGTTTAAAGAAGACGAGATACAATAAGAAGAATAGAAATCCACTTTAGATGGTATGCAAACACCAAGGGATACATCAAGAACAATAAAAATCATAAATGCAAATGCATATACCCTCATATGTATCTCTCTATCTTTCAGGATGCTTATATGTGTGTGCATGCAAGTTTTTATTTTTTCTATGAACAAAGGAAGAAAATTCTTACAATACTATACTTTTAAAGCAACACCGCTATGGCTCTTTTGGCAATGCAAATTAATCAATATATTTTCTTACCTTTATCACAAAAGAAACAACAACCATTACTGAAGAATCAAACATATGTCATGCTTCAGTTTTTTCCTAATAGTTCTTTTACAATTTGCTTGTCTGTCTATAATATTTAATGGCAAACAATGGAGCTTCAATGTAGAATATATGCATGTATATATGTGTACAAATAATTAAGTACATATATGCATTGAAGTTCCCCTTTATGAACACATTTACAAACACACACATATAAGCATATATATGTATCCATATGTACATATGTATATATGTGTCTATATACACAAGACTATATATCTAAATACTTGTGTAGAGTATATTTTTTAATCACCATTTAATTCTTGAGCTTGGAATTTATGAAGACAAGAAACATCTAAATTGTTTTTCCCCTTAATTAACCAATTGGGAAGGCTTCAAATTCAAACCTTTTTGGTTGCTTATACCATATTGTCTACTCTAAAGTTTGGCATTAGTGTAGGCAGAAAAATGATTGAATTTGAAGCCTTATCAACCATTCTGCTAAGGGAAAACTTAGTCTGGATGCTTACTTTCATTTTGGGGACCCTATATCTTTTTATGTAAAAAAAATATTGCTGATTTATTTTGAACTTATAAGCAAAAAACACAATTTGAAACATATTGATACAAGATTCAACCTACATCCTTTATAGGAAAATATTGAAGACAAATAAAGAATTGTATAACAGGTATCAGACACATCCTTTATTGGTTTCTCAATTGAAAATTCAAGCAACATTATTTCCCACTAAATATTATAGACAAAATTGGCAAATTGCAAAACAACTATTAAAAGAAAAGCAAAATATCATAGCTAGATCACAGATGAGTTGGAACCCACACTAAACATTCTCATAGAAGGCAAGTAGGATGTGTAAAAATTGGTTTGTCAATTCAAATTTGAAGCTACATTGTTTGGTATGAAACCCATATAAAATAGAACTCATAAAGCCAATGAGCACCAATAATTTGCACAACCTCCCCACAATGGCACAGGCTTAATCAACAATTCAAGCTACATCAGTTGGCAATAATTTTTGTAGTCAAACAGAGAATTTGCAAAAGAGCTATTGCATAACAAATCCTCTTGCCGGCCAAGCCAACGGGGAGCCTGCTTGAAAGTTAAAACAAATAAATTGAACAGATAAAAGAGATATTAGAAACAATAACACTTACCGGCTGCCAAACTAATTTTATATCCATCATGTTCATAATATTCAAATGGTCCTATGTTAATGCATCCACCAGCACAAATGCAAACAGATAACCAAAACAATAAATGTAGGGCAATAAAAAATACTAACCCTAAGCATATTTATTGAGCAAACAAATAAGGTTCCACTACAATTCCCCCTATGGTAACGGGTAGCTCCAATTCATGGATGGGCTGATGTATTATATGTATGTATATATATATATATATGCATGTGTATAGATATGTATATAAGGATAAAAATATGTATATATGTTTTACTAATAGCTCTATTACAATTCCCCCATTTCTGTATAATATGGAATGGCACATAATGCAACTCTTTTTATACAGAGACATATAGCAAGAAGACATTAACAATAAATTAATTATTTATGCAAAACACCCATGTATAAAAGAGTATCCCAGCAGCAACTTCAAACAAAATAGCCTATGAGCTAATAAATGTTTATGCATTTGTTTATATATGTATATATGGATACACACATGTATGTATGTTTTACTACCAGTTTAGTTACAATTTCCTTGTTTCTCTATATAAATAAATGGCAGATAATGCAGCTCCTCTTATACAATTACAACTATTTGTTAGCAAACTAGAAAGAAGATGCCCACTATATTCAAATGAAAATCATGCAAGCTCAATGATAAAACTATTGAGTTGTAGAATTAGTAAGACGTTTTGCATGGGTAGTTTACATAAACGATTAATTTATTGTTTATCTCTTTCGTTCTCTCCCATATTGATTAAATTACATTGTTGAAAGAGAAATTTACAACAGATAAAAGAGTGAAACACAAACTCTATACTATGCAGCGCATTTGTCATTGTTTTCTCCCATTAGATTGCTATGCAATATATTGGTACAAGACAAGCAGTCTATGTAACATTTATTACAGCTATTAGGATGATACTCACGAATCAGATGTATGTCATTATTTAGTGTTTTCCTTATAGTTTTCTTACAATTTTCCTATTTCTCTATAATATTTAACCCAACCAATGCAGCTCAAGTTTACAACATATTCATGTATATATGTATGTATATGTGTACATATATGTTACCTTAAGAGCAATTGTACTTAAATGTTGGCCTATTATTTTGGTTGTTTGTGTGTATACCCATTTCGCAAATTAATAAGAGATTATTGATCTATATGGATGCAGAAATTGCACTTAAAGCTTCCTTCTTCCATTAAAAAATATGGCCAGGGTTGGTTATTTGTACGTTGTTGGTCTATTGTTTTGATTGTTTTTCTATATCTTTCATTTTCCAGCCATTACCATGGCAACAGTTGTAGTTATCTGTGTGTAGGCTTTAGCGTTGTATGAAAGCATTAACATATTGGAGGTAAAATTACTTGGGTGGTTGTCCAGTATTATTATATTAGGTCTTTTACAATTTGTCTATTTGTGGTGATGTAGCTCAAATTCTCAATGAAGCTTGTGTGTTTTTGAAAAACATAATTCTACAAATTTCTACAAATAGAACCACACATATAATCTATGTGAAACTAAAGAGAATTGTTGAGATTATGTTCAAAGCAGTTGGTTTTACAGATCTTATAAACTCTTCTCATGTAAAGAATAAAAAAATAGTTATCCCATAGAAGAATAAGAATACCTCCCCTGGTTGTGCATACACAACACTAAATATTGAAACAACATTTTCATCATCCATGTATATCTTTGGCATTGCAGCCATTACCATAGGAGGAATTGTAGCTATCTATATGCAGGGTTTAGGGCTGTATGAAACTATTGACATATATATATATATATTTACAGATCTTATAAACTCTTCTCATGCAAAGAATAAAAAAATAGTTATCCCATAGAAGAATAAGAATACCTCACCTGGTTGTGCATACACAACACTAAATATTGAAACAACATTTTCATCATCCATGTATATCTTTGGCATTGCAGCCATTACCATAGGAGGAATTGTAGCTATCTATATGCAGGGTTTAGGGTTGGATGAAACTATTGACATATATATATATATATATATATACATACATACATATATATATATATAGATACAAAATCATTGAGGTTATGTTCGTTGGTTTTACAGATCTTATAAACTCTTCTCATGCAAATAGTAAGAAAATAGTTATCCCATAGAAGAATAAGAATAGTTCATAGAAGTTGGTTTTACAGATCTTATAAACTCTTCTCATGCAAAGAATAAAAAAATAGTTATCCCATAGAAGAATAAGAATACCTCACCTAGTTCTGCATACACAATACTAAATATTGAAAGAGCCTGCAAGGTTTAGGGCTAGATGAAACCATTGAAATATATATATATATATACATATATTACATACATAAATATATAGATATAGATATATATGCATACATACATACATACATACATATATGCATATGTAGACACATATATATACTCTTTGCATCTTTCCTGCCATACACATGTTGTGGTTTTCATTTCCAAGAAAACTTGTGGGCTTATACTCTTTTATACATGGTTGTTTTGCATAAATAATTAATTTATTGTTAATGTCTTCTTGCTATATGTCTCTGTATAAAAAGAGTTGCATTATCTACCATTCTGTATTATACAAAAATGGGGGAATTGTAACAGAGCTATTAGTAAAACATACATACATATATTTATCCATAAATACATATCTATACACATGCATATATATATATATATATATATATATACATTGTATACATGCATGTATATATATACATACAATATATCAACCCATCCGTGAATTCGATTTTCTGACTCTACTTATTGTTCCTTTAGATAGCAGGTCCAAGGGTTTTAACACCGATGTGCTGCAAAATATATATGCATACATACATACATGTACATACATATATATAGTCATTTGTGTGCAGGGTTTAGGTCTGCATGAAACCATTGACATATATATATATATGTATGTATGTATGTATGTATGTATGTATGTATGTATGTATGGTGTTTATCCATATATACAAATATAAATAGATGTATAAAAAATTATTAGCCCATAGGCTATTTTGTTTGAAGTTGGTGCTGGGATGTTCGTCAAGTCAGCCGTGAATTGGATTTGTTAATGCCCGGGGTGGCTCGGCCAGCCGAGATGTCACCGATTTTTCTCCATGGGGATGTGCATCTTGGTGGTTACATTTGACATTGTTGTTTTTTTAGCTCAAAGAAAAAATATTTAACTATAATAGTTCTAAATTATTTACTTTATAATGTTGGATAGATACAGTAGAGATTCAAGAAAATTAATGTGTTGTTGTTGTAACGCCTGTCGTGCAAACCCCAAAGGACAACTACTATGCACACAATTTTTTTTTAAAATACAAAGGAACATATTAAGTAAACATATAAAATACCATTATACAATATTACATTGCATGATACACTTTCAAACACCTAAGTCCTTTGGGGCATGCTACGTTACATCGCTTAAATCTAACCCATAACGAAAGGTAAACATTGATGCCAAATAACTTAACTAACTTTTTCATTCGCCATGATCATTACATAAGTTCAATTACCAAAGATAAACCAAGTCTAACTCCAATGAGTCCATTCATATATATATATACATAGATACACCCCATAACATAAAACCTAGGTCAATATTATAAGTCACCAATGATTACAAAGGTACATTTTACATTATATCAATTTCCAATACATTGCATGGTTCATATACATGAGTTGAGTTTACATCATATCTTCCCATACATGTGGGAGTGATAAATCAATACAATAGAATATTAGAAATACATCATGAACATCAGGCTACAAAAGAACTTTGGCCCAAACTTTGTCTAGATGGCACTGTGTTGCACGAACGCTGATGGGGAACCCAACGGGGTGTGGAGCACGTTACACCCACCCACGTGGGTTTTATAATAACCCACCCCCCATGCTCGAAGATGAAAAGGAAGTAACCTCGACCAAGGATGCCAACAAGACTAAACTCCAATAATAGTAACTCTAATAACAGTAACATGAGAGTACATAGATCATAACAACAACATCCAAAGATACCAACCACAACAACACAAAACCATTAAACACATCATCAATAAGTCAAAAGGAAACAACCATAAACCACTTCCAGAGGCAAGAAAAAAAACAAAGCATAAGGAAACTAGAGGAGAGTGTCATCGCATAGTCCTACATGGGTTATCCTAGCCTTTCCTCCAGGAACTAGCTAATCCAGGATGCCTGAGGCATCGGCCCCTATCTATGGTTATCCTAGCCCTTCCTCCTACTTGAGGCACCGGCTCCATAGGGTGACTCATGAGGAGCCGTTAACCTCTCATGAGGACGAGGTAACGACCTTGCCAACCACGACCTTCTCAATCCACCATTAGTCTATGAAAGCCCTAATGGATAGATGAGGTATCCATATTTATCTTATTAATGTTATTACTACCCATCCCCCTGAATTCTTTAATTAAGTTTTCACTTTTTAATCTAACTCTTGCATGGGTTATCCTGGCCCTTCCTCCTATCTGAGGCACCGACCCCCATGAAGAGCCACTCTCCCTAGAGACCCAAAACATAATCAAAACCATGGGTTGTACCAACTTAGAAAAAAACATTAAATCTCAACTCAATACATGTGAAGCATTACCCATCTCGCCAAAAACATATAACCAAATTCTCAATAAAATCTAGTACAACCCTTTCAAAACAATGATGCCAAACAACTTGCCACAATTTAAAGCAAATGAAAGATAAAACATCAACTAACACTTGTCTCAAGCCTCTGGAAGACTAAAGTTCACAACATCTCTAAGCAGATTCCTAAAGCAAACTGGGTTCCCACATCGATTACTATCAAAACAATAACACAACCACAATAAGGAAGCCAATTTAATCTTATAAAAACCCAACAACCAAAAATCCCAATTAAGCAAAAAGAACATAATAATTTTTCCCACTTAATATAATTTTCTAGTTACTAATTTCATTTCATACAACTCACCAATACAATTCAATTCCATTTTCCTTTAATAACAATTTGGTTAAGAGCTTTGATAATTAACTTATTGTATGATTTGCCCTTTTAATCATTAAATTACAGCCAGCATATAAATTCAAAAAAAAACACAAAATCAATACATATAAATGTTTCCATATATGTATATATGTACATTTAAAATATTAAATCTTATGTATATATATATATAATTTATTCATTTTTATTCATTAAATAATTCTGGTCTAATTGATTTTTCTGGGTATTTAATTATACCCATATAAATACACATATATATATAGATATATATTTTATTAAAAATAAAATAAAATTTAATATATCACAGGCACGGTACACAATGGACTATGCACAGCAACCCATAAGGCTATTGTGCATAGCAGTCTATGGACTGTTGTGTGCAGCCCACAACAGCCAACCAAGGGAGAGGGAAGGGTGCAGCCCAACCGTCCCTCCCTCAACACTTTACCATAAGCACAATGTCGATGCCATAAACTTAGCCATCAATCGACGAATTTCAATTCGTCCTTATATTTAATAATATATATATGTATATTTGTATGTAAGAATATATATACAAATATATATATATATATATATGTATATTTGTATGTAAGAATATATATACAAATATGTGTGTGTGTGTGTATCTGTATAATTAACACAGAAATAATATAGGATTACAGAATATATTTACAATATATATATATTCCAGAGAGCATAAGATTCAACAATTACAGACATACAAGAAATTTCCAGTAACTTATAAAACAACTTTTCCCTTTGATAAGAGCAATTTATACTAGAACCCCAATTGAATTTTCTTTTACCAACAACATATTTAATTTTACTAATTATAAAGAAAAATAGAATGGAAACCTGGAGTCCTGCACTTGCAGAGGATTTGATGAAGTCTTCCTTTAATTCCCACACGACTCTTCAAAATCCACTCTTTCCTTCTACAACACTGCTTCATGAAATTCCTTCAAGCTAATTTTTGTAAACTAATTTTCAATTCAAAATGGCCTTTTTTCAGAGACAAAGAGAGAGGATGAAAATTTTTACATAACTTTTTTTTTTATTTTTAAGCTTCTGTCAAACTTTCCCATGCCTACCTCTTCTTATTTTTCCTTATTAACTAAAAATATCCTCTTCCATTTTCAAAAATCCCAAAAATCAGAATGAAAAGGAAATTTTCTATTTCTTCACCAATTTTCAACAAAAATTTGAACATTCATTGGTCCTTCTTTATTCTTCTACTGATTTTTCTATTAGAACTAAAATCTTTAATTTTAATTTCTATTTTACTAATTTTCCTCTTACAATTGTCACATTTAAATATTTTATTCTCTTAATTATTCTCAACTTACTATTTTCATTAGATTATCCAAATGACAATTTCTAAATAATATTATTTACACTATCAATTATTTATCTTTAATTAATTATATAACTTTTAATTTAATACTTTTAAATTTTAATTAAGTTATTACTAATTATAACATTTATTTGAATCATTTAATTATTAAAATTACATCATACTATTATTCCACCCAATGCATAACAACACCAACATAAATACACTCACAAAAGACAACTATCATATAATGTAGAAATAACCAAAGTCAAAGACACACAATACCACTAGACACATGATGGGTTGACAGACTTGGAACGGGGTGACTTCTTTGTCATCTTTGTTTCAACATCATGCCCGTTGGGATATTTTAATGCTCGCCTTGTTCTGCAAAAGTAGGTGGAATCGAGACATTGTTCCTACAATCCTGCATACAAACAAGGTTGTGTACAACATATATATATAATAAAATACATCACATCATGAGAAGGAATCGTAGCATAGTAGGGCACTTGCGAATGAGTGGTGCTACACTGTCCCCTCACCAAAACCATACTAACCACTACAACATCAAGTATAAAGTTACATTGTTACACTATACCAAACACATCATATCAACATGAAATAATTGCTAGTCTACTGCATCACAATATAATACTGCATCCAAACACATCATATTATACCAAACACATCATATTATGATATGACATTATGGTATAATATCCATGTCATCAAATAAAATAACATAATCATCAAGTAGTTTAAACTATCTAGTCAACCAATCTAACCAATAGACCGTAACTGTCAAAGTCTCAAAGTGTCAAGAAAAACTATAGAAAGTATCAAGTCCTAACAGCAACATGAGGGGTATTATAGTTGTAGACACATATATATACTCTTTCCATCTTTCCTGCCATACACATGTTGTGGTTTTCATCTTCAATGAAGCTTGTGGGGTTATAGTCTTTTATACATGGGTGTTTTGCATAAATAATTAATTTATTGTTGTTGTCTTCTTGCTATATGTCTCTATATAAAAAGAGCTACATTATCTGCCATTCCGTATTAAACAGAAATGAGGGAATTGTAACAGAGATATTAGTAAAACATACATACATATATTTATCCATATATACATATCTATACACTTGCATATATATATATATATGTATGTATATATACATACATACAATACATCAACCCATCCACGAATTGGATTTGTTGGCTCTGACTATTGTTCCTTTTGATAGCAGGTTTGAAGGTTTTAACACTGATGTGCTGCAAAACCCATGACAAAATATATGTATATACACGTGTATACATGTGTGTGTATACTTCAAACAAATAACAAACTCTTTGCATATTTATATATTTGCATATCTATATATTTTCAATTTCTCCATCCATACAAAACCATAATGGCAAACATCCATGGAGAACGAATTACAAATTCTAGAGAACAAGAGTTTTAACATAAACAATAAATAAACCATTTGTACAAAACACCCAAGTAAAATGACCTACATATTGTGCAATGCCATAGTTTTAAAACCCTCCAATCTGTCATAAAACGAAGCAGAGGCCGATGATTTCATTTTTATAATAGTCCACTATGAAACCAACAGCACAATGGATCTTTCAATAATGCAACTTAATCAATATACTTCCTCACACATTACACACAAAATTTGAGCTACATTCGGTGGAATTCAAGATTACAAAAAAACAGAAAAATTGTAACACACCTAGTACACAACAAATACTATTCAAGACCCGGCTAATGAAAGTCTTGTCAGAAACTTCAAACAAATAACAAAACAAAAACTATTCAAGGCTCGGCTGATGAAAATCCCGTTGGAAACTTCAAACAAATAACAAAAAATAAAAAAATCCTCTTGACGGCTCTGCTGACGGAAATCCCGTCAGAAACTTCAAACAAATAACAAACACTCTGCATATCTATATATTTCCAATTTCTCCATCCCTACAAAACCATAATGGCAGATATCCATGGAGAACGACTTACAAATTCTAGAGAAGAAGAGTTTTAACATAAACAATAAATAAACCATTTATACAAAATACCTAAGTAAAATGACCTACATATTACGCAGTGCCACAATTTTAAAACCCTCCAATCTGCCATAAAACGGAGCAGAGGCCAACGATTTTATTTTTACAATAGTCCACTATGAAACCAACAGCACAATGGCTCTTTCGATAATGCAACTTAATCAATATACTTCCTCACACATTACGCACAAAATATGGGCTACATTTGGTGGAATTCAATATTATAGAGAAACAGAGAAATTGTAACACACCTATTATATAACAAATACTATTCAAGGCTCCACTAATGAAAATCCCGTCAAAAACTTTAAACAAATAACAAACCCTCTGTATATCCATATATATATATACAATCACTCCTATCTTAATCTACAATTGGGAAATAAAATTACCGACCCTAACCATTTTAATGGAAGAACCTAGATATACAAAACACCCATCTAAAATGACTTATAGATTGTGGAGAACGATAGCTTTAAAACCCTCCAATCCAACACAGAAAGCAATGAAACTCGACGATTTTAACCAAGGACCCACAGACGACATATCTTACAATAGTCTGTTGTCAACCCAACACCACAATGACTCTTTTGACAATGCAACTTAATCAATATACTTGCCCGCACATTGCACAACACATCAGTGTTCAAACCCTCAAACCTGCTATCAAAACGAACAATAAGCAGAGAACAAAAGACATACACAATAAATTCAGTTTTGCAAAAAACCCATGCAAACTGACTTACTGATTTTGCAGCTCAACAATTTTAAAACCCTCAAACCTACTAAAAAACAGAGCCGAACGCGGCGAATTTAACAATAGCCTATTATCAAACCAACTCTAAAATAGATCTTCCGAAAATACAACTTCATCAAATTATACTCTCCCACACGCCAGCATTCAATATTGCATTTACTTCGTCAGCCGCCATCGTGCAACGACATGGAACATTGGGCCTCACGTGAACAAACCCTTGTCATTCACATTCCACATATCGAGCACACCATTCTCAGCCACCACCAACCCACGTAATTACCAATGCCCACGTCACCACACTAAAAAAACGGTGGGCTCCCCGCTGCCTAGCATACCCCTGTCACCAAAAACTCAAATTTGTGACTGGACTGACAAAAATCCCAACAAAAACTTCAAACAAAATAGCCTATCATCTAACTATTTGCTTTTGGTAAAGAAGAATTATTTAACTTTGAGCCGAATATCATACAGTGTGGCACAGTTATTGCTGACATCTTGCCAACTTTTTCTTGAGGAGTCCCCACGGTAAAATTCAATGGAAGTCCTCCCTATTTCATATTTTTCTCTTCAACTATTATTCCTCGCCAACTCCAAAAACCAGATTATTTCATTTCAATTCGCACTATCAGACATGACGACGGGATTGCAAGAGCATGTAAATTGTGAAGGTTGTTTCATCTTCTTCCTCCTCTTCTTTACTATTGTGTTGCCTGCACTTTCATTCAATGATTCCCAACTTCAAAAGCAAGTTGATGCACAAGCTTTGCTCCAGTTAAAAATGTTTATGAAAATAGATCCAATATTTGCCAGATTACAACATTTGAATATGCGTTTCAACAAACTCAATGGTAGCATCCCGAAAGAGATTGGCCAATTATGGCAACTGAGGGAGCTTAAGTTGGGGAACAATACCCTTACTGGTGGCATTCCCAAGGCCCTGGGAAACTATTCTTCTCTGGAGATATTGAGTCTATTTTCGAATTCTTTTTATGGCTACATTCTAGCAGAATTGGGTTCACTTGCGCTACTATAGGTACTAGAGTTGGATGAAAATAGCCTTGGAGGATCAATTCATTCTCTCATGAACTGCACCCGATTGAAATACTTGACTATAGGGAACAGCAAGCTTGTAAGGACAGTTCCAGAGGATATAGGCTTTAACCTGCCCAAATTGCAAGAGATTGATTTGGGCAGAAATAATATAAGCGGCAGCCTCCCCAAATCTTTAGGAAATTGTTCGGCGCTCTATAATCTTAGAGTAAGCTATACCAAGTTGAGCGGAGTTATACCCCGAGAGTTGGGGATGTTGAGTCGCCTACAGACACTTCAGCTTGGTGTTAACAGCTTCCACGGAGATGTTTTCCCTTTTCTCTTAAACTATACGCAACTACGGAGAATTAATCTGCTAATCAACAGGTTCGTGGGCTCCATTCCAGTGGAGATCTGCCCAAATATGCATGTATGATGTATGTGTTGTGTGTGATTTTAAATAGGGCTAATAGCATTATTAATTATATATTCTAAGCGGGCAGCCTCCCCAGAATTTTGCTTTAGTGTAAATTGTACTCGGCGCTCTATAATCTTAGAGTAACATAGGCTTTGGGTCTATATCCATTGGTGGTTGTTAAGGTATTGACCTCCAAAATTCATACAGAATTTCTACAAAGAGTGCAGAATTATACCCCTGGTCAAAGCTCAATAGATTGGGTCTAGTACTTGTGTGAAGCCTCGAACCTGCACCAGATTGCACATTGCACTAGATGTGGCACCTATGTTGGTGATATTTAAACACGGATTACTTACATATATATTTTCACAAATGTATATATATATGTTATGTATGGTAGATAGACCAAAAACAAAAACCAAAAATGGTTAAAAAACTAATAGCATTATTAATTATACTTTCTACAGTTCATTTATTTTACTCAATTGTGCAGTTTAACTACTGACAATTCGATGGCAGAGAATTTTGCAGGTTAAGAAAGTGTATGTTAATTCCCGGGGAGCCTAAAAACACAAGCAGTTTTTATTTTTTTTACTCCAACGCCTTAGAAACGGCTCGACGGGTTGGAAATGGCCGTTGGCGACGGGGAAATGGGTTTCGGCCATTGAAACGCGAAACGGCGCTTTGCCGTCGCGTTTCTGGTAACATAGGTGGAGATCGGTATAAAGCTCACCAACTTACAAGTTTTTCTGTGGGAGGAAATCTATTCAGTGGAGGGATCCCAAAGTCTCTGGGAAATTGTTCGCAGCTCTCTGCTCTTGGTCTCTTTGGCAATCAGCTAAGTGGTGGGGTACCTCAAGAATTGGGAATGCTAACTGCTCTGGAAAGACTGTATCTAAACTGAAATAGTTTGTCAAGTGGAAGCTCAGCCACAACATCTATTTTGGATATTTTTACCAATTACTCCAATCTGAAAGATCTCTCTCTCTCTCAAAACCATTTAGGTGGCACTTTGTCAAGGGGTATAGGAAAACTCTCTCTCAGCATATCAGAACTTTCCTTGAGTAGCAACAATATAACTGGCAATATACCGGAAGAAATTGGCAACCTTACTGGTTTGATTGTTCTTTCTCTCAGCAATAACAATGTTATTGGAAAACTTTCGAAAGCACTAAGTCATCTAAGGAATCTTCAATTGTTGGACTTGAGCGTCAACAAATTGCAAGGCAGCATTCCACCAGAGTTTGGCAAGCTGGTAAATTTAGAATATCTATCGCTAGGGCTAAATAATATCTCTGGTGAAATTCCTTCACCAATCGGCAGTCTACAACAACTGAGGAAACTGGACCTCAGATGTAATGAGCTAACAGGAAGGATACCAGATGCCATTGGACAATGTTTTCGTCTGGAGATGATTGACCTCTCACACAACAACCTTATAGGAAATATCCCTATGGAGATCTCAAGCTTCCATTCACTGGCCTTCTACCTCAATTTTTCACACAATTCATTGACAGGAAGATTGCCTTCACTGGGAGTAATGCAATATATTCAAGCCATAGATATCTCTGCTAATAAATTAACAAGACCCATCCCCGGCGATATTGGTAATTGCGTGGGACTGCAATACCTGAACCTGACCAAAAACAAATTGAATGGAATAGTTCCAGCATCAATAGGACAGCTCAAAAGCCTTGAGATCATTGACTTGTCCTTCAATAAACTGTCAGGACCAGTGCCACAATCTATTGCAAATCTCACTATGCTCTGCCTTCTGAATTTCTCTTACAACTACTTGAATGGATTTGTTCCCAATCAAGGAGCTTTCAGAAACTTAAGCGGAACATCCTTTTTGAAAAATCCGGAATTATGTGCAGCCTCGGGCTGGTTGAATTTACCAAATTGCACAAGCTCTGTCGGGATCCGTTCAAATGGGTTTAACAGGAAAATTGTCATGTTTGTTTCAGCTAGCACATTTTTGGCATTGTGTTGCATTTTGGGCATGTTTTACGTCTTCTTCAGAGAGACCAAAAGAGCACCATTCACAAATAGTTCACTGTGAAGAGGTTTCATGCAAATTTCTAGCCAGGAGCTTCAAAGAGCAAGGGAAGGATTCAACGCCGCTAATTTGCTAGGGGTGGGTAGCTTTGGGCTATGTTACCAGAAACGAGAAACGGAAACCGCAACGGCAACGGCAACGTGACGAGAAACGGGATATTTAAAGGTTGCGTATAAGAAACGGATTACTTACATATATATTTTCAAATTTTCAAATGTATATATATATGTTATGTATGCATATATGTATGTGTTGTGTGTGTATATATATAATTTAAATTATAAAACATATTTTTATATTTTAAATAGATTTATATACATAAATACATTAAATAACTTCAATTATATATATAACACTACAATTTAATTATAAACACAACCAAAAACAAAAACCAAAAATGTTAAAAAACTAATAGCATTATTAATTATACTCCCCGAATTCTAGCAGTTAAACAACAGGAGACATTTATTGTGGCTCACCATGATTCCACCAGTCGTTCAGTTTAACTAACATGACAGCTGTTGGGATTAAATTCGATGGCAGAGCATGATTCTTCGTTCACTGTGACTTGAAACCCTCAAATGTTTTAATGGATGAGAACATGAAGCCCATGTGGCTGTGGGATTGCCCGTCTATGACTTCCACCGAAAGAAGGAGCACATCTAGGTTGAAGGGAACAGTAGGCTACACAAGTCCAAACCTGTGTTAAGAGTTTTTTTTTATTTGTATTTTACTTTTTCCACACTAAACATGCTCTGAACTTAGGGGCACAAGAGAACTGTGCTCATCCTTGAAATGATGACAAGAAAGAGTCCCACTAATGACATGTTCACTGGAAACAAAAGTTTTCCCAATTGGGTGAGAGGCTTTTCCTGAAGCACTGGAGAAGGTGGTGGATAGAGAAATGCTTGGGGACGAGTTGCGTGTGGAGGGGTCCGTCGAATCCACAGAGCAGGGTAGCTGGCTGGTTAGTTTGATTTGAATGGGACTACAATGCACGAGATATAGTCCAGGGGAAAGACCAACAATGAGAGAGGTGGAGGGCATACTACAGTACATATTGTTTAGAAGGGCGTCCATCAGTGCAGAGTCTATTGACATCAAGTAATGGATCAGGCCCTCCAAATAGTGGCACACCATCTTCATCAACTGATGAAAGGGAAACCGATTAAATTATTGAAGATCCTTCGTCAACAATCTTCGCTATAATAGATTTTAAAAACGATTATATACATATTTCTTTTTCCAAGTAGGTGTTGTTTTGGAAACTCTTATATATCCTAGTAATAAGTTCTATATATTTCATTATTATATTTAATAATAGGGATGTACAATTTATTTTTACATAATTACTTTGTTTTCTAATTTGTATTCAGAATCTTCCAAGTAATATTTTTAATGTTTTAAGCATATTCATGAAAAAATATATTTTTTAAGATCTTTTAGATATATTTAAAACATATTACTAATATGTAAAATATTCAGTCAATGCTTGATATTATATTAATATAACATTATATTAACATATTATATTGATAATTATTCTTTTTATTTGAAATAATACTAGTTTGTATATTTTCTTTCAGTTATCAAATATACTTTGATGTATTTATTTTTTTAACAATACTATGTTTTTTCTCTCTTGTGCATCAATCTACTTTTAATGTTGGAAATCATTGAATGAAAATTCAAAGGATTAAGGGGTATCCATTCCGCCAAATTCACTTGGGACACAATCTCAGCCTCACCCCTTATGATGTTAAAGCCTTGCACTCAACGAGACTTGATTCTTGGTGGGTGCTTTGAGAACCATACAACTTTACCAATGGACCAAGGGCCCATTGAAATTTATGGATGCTTTTATTCTAGGGATGATGATAATAATTATGTTAAAAAAAATTAGTTTAATGGTGAAACAATACAAGAGGGATTATTTTAGAAGTTGAGCCAAAGGACAACAAATTAATTTTGATGAGAGAAGCACACTAATCAAGGTGGTAGGAAGTTTCAAACTTTGGAACACATTAGCCCATTCACAAAGTTATGCCTATTCCCCCAATATGGAAAATAATATTTCATGGGGAAGACTAGACCAAGACCAAGGGGTGAACTCATTGAAATGTAGTACTAAATATAAATTTTATGTTCATAATTATTTTTTTTCGAAATCAAAAAATTATGAACATATTTCATTATTTTATATCATTTTAATATTCAAAACATAAATGTCATTTTAAAGTTGTCAAAGTGAAAATTTGTATTTGTGTTAGTCATTTCCTTTATAAAAGGGTGATAGAGAATTGGACTTTTACCAAACATATATATTAGTTTAATTAACATATTAATTGATATAATACATAATAAAAAAAATGAAAGGTTAAATTATTACAAAACTACAAAGAAAATAAATATTATTACAAAAAAAAAATTATTGTTATAATATTTCAAAGGAAAGTATTGTGACACTTGTGGATTGAGCTAGTATTGTTTCTATTGGTCCTATGTGTATTATTGTGCTTGTTCATGTTTATTTCTATTAATCCATTATTGTCAACATTTAATCTATTTTTTAATGTTGGAGATAAGATAGGGCTTGTGAGAGATAAAAAGTTATAGGATAGGAAAAAAAGATTTTGAATTTAGGGGATGCTATTATGTGTGGTTCTATCTACAGAATAATATTGCAACATACTAGGATTAAATATGGAATAACACTCACGAATCGGTATAGGAAGGTGTTTCTAGAGATGTGATGGTAATTTATTTGGGTTTTTGTGATATAAGAGGGATTCACTACACACGAGTTTCTCCTTTCTCAAGGGATCACTAGTGAACAAACTACCCTTATACACCTCAGAATAACAGATTAACAGAATGATAAAGAACTAAAATTTAGTTATACTTTAGGAAGAACTACCAGAGACCCAGAGAGAGAAAAACTAGGAGATTTTTGTCTCAGAAGAGGGATCCCTTGGCCAAAAGACGTCAGCATAGTTCCAGGACACCAGCGCAGTGCATTGTCGTCTAAAGGACGCACTGGCGTCCTAAGTAACAGAGAACTCAGGAACTCAAATGGACAGAAACAAACTTTACTTCTAAGCTCGGGGGTAAGGGATACTAAACTATATAACTAATCAGAAAACTAGAAACTAAAATGAACACAAGGATTCTTGGAGAAAGCTTACCCTTCTCTGGATGTCTGAATCTTCACTCCAAAATCCTTTTCGTGACCTACACACAAAAGAACGAGAGGAAAGTTGTTGGGTGGCTGTGTAGGGGCTTGCCTCAGTCATACCTCATTTTGGTGTTCCCACCTCCACGGACAGCCAAGTTGGAAAGGAATGCTAAAGAAGTAAAAAAAGTGTGTGGTGAAAGAAAAACCCACTCAGGAGTAGAACCCGCACCACAAGAAGCGTTTGGTGAAAGCAAAACCCACTTAGGAGTAGAACCTACACCACAAGATAGTGAAAGGACAAATATGAAAGGAAAATGAAAAAGAGAGAGAGTGTGTTACCCACAGGCCTAGACCCTCTCTGGAGCACACGGACCCACCATTGAGTGCTCTCTTGAGAGCTATTGCTACTGCTGGGAGGACCTCAGTCTGGCATGGCTTCGCTTGTGACAGCACTGCTATCAAAGATGAGATCTCAAAGTTGGAGCAAATAACAAGAAAGCTAGAGTGATGTCTTCCAACCCCCAAATGAGAGCCAAAAAGGAGTTTTTAATGCTTGCAAGGGTGGAAAAGAGTTGTTACTTTCAAAATGTAACCGCTAGGACATGTGTCTCAAGGGTCAACATTCCAAATTCTTTGTTTCAAACTCGAAAAACTGCCAGGACGCTAGCATGCTGCACGGACGTCTGTATGTTGTGCTTGCATCCAAAGCCTAGATTCTCACAAAATATGTCACCAAGCTTCTGTCACTCAACCACAAGTCCGCATCGAGTCAGAATCATGAAATTTTGACCCATGGGATTTTGCCAATAATATTCCAAGGCATCATAAATGCTAGGCAAATATGCCAAAAATGTGGAATTTCCCCTAGGTACAATTATGTGATATTACATTTTTCCCCCACTTTAGTGGGCTTGATTTTGAAAAAAATCAGCCTCACTAAAGTAGAAAAGAAAAAATTTCATCCAAATTTTGAATTTTATGGATTTGTGTGCCATAATGAAGAGACCATAGTGGCCACTGAATTCGAGCTAACTGGTACTGAAGGTGCCCCCAGCATCCGATCTCAACAAACAATGTCAAAATGGTCATAAAAAACTGTTCAAAGCATTAACCTGCAAAACTCAAATTTTGGGTCAACTTCAAAAAATCAGAAGAAAGCTACTATGGGGAGAGGAATGATCAAGAAAAAATTCATCGATCCAGAAGAAAAAATATGATCAAGAGATGACTTTATGTCCCCTCCTAAGTTTTTTTCCAGCTTGGTGGGGTAAATTAAGGAGAAACAAGGGAGCCACAAGCTCTAGGAAAAATGGGCCCCTAGAAGGGTCATTTTCACTATTCACTACAAGCAAATTTTTGACTTTTGTGAGAGAAAAGTAAGCAAAATTCCAACCCAAAGAGAGTATGAGGTGCCGAGACTAGAGTAGCTATGCCAGGACATTGTTGAGGGCCACGAGGTGGAATAGGTAGACCTCAAAACCTCTTTTTTCATGATTTTTAGCTCATTTTTAGGAAGCTTTTAGTTGGCAAGGTGCACAGGCATCTTTTTTCCATACCTACATCCAACATCTACATTGTTGTCTGTGATGAGCGTTGGGGTCCTGACTCTGCGTTGTCGTCTCGAAGCTGTACCATCATCTTTGAGGTAGCCATGGCGGGCAGGGACACATGCATGACGCACAGACGTCTGCGCGGCATGCATAAGTCTTATTTTATTTTTTTGTTTTCATGCAAAATTTTGATGTTCTAACTCATATTTTTTGCTACTTTTTATAGGAGTACCTGGAGATTCAGGAACATCTGGGAGGGCGAGCATTTTGACTCATTCATGAGTAGAGGGACCGTCTATCAGAGGATGAGGTCACACTTCTAGAGCGGGTCGGTCTCTGGCACGTGTTTACCATGCCAGAGATGAGGTACTACAAGAGGATGTTGATAGCCCTTATGGAAAGATGGGATGCCACTGCGTCATCTTTTCAACTTCCTTGTGGAGAGATGACTATTACACTCGAGGATGTCTATCAGATCCTCGAGCTACCCATCCTCGAATGGTGGGTGGCTCTCGATGATATGTGATCGGTGCGGGAGTGGGTGGAGGGCATCCTCTACTGCATAGGGAGGACCGGAAGCGGAAATGACACAGGTCATATTTATACACACCGGTATGACCATGCGAGGACCACAACACCATTGCTCCACCGAGTCATGGTCGTGACCATTGCCTTCTGGATCATGATTGATGGGAAAGACTTGCACCTACAAGTGGCCTCGTCCACACTATCAGAGAGATGGTAGAGCATAGGATTTTTTTTCCCTGGGGGGATAGCATGCTAGTAGACCTCTACCAAGAGCTAGGCTAGTACATGCATTATGAGTATTGTAGCCTTACGACGTGCACACTTTTGTAGGTGTGGGATTTTTCCCACATCATGTGCACCTGACTAGTCAATTTTCCCCAGCGACAGCCATATCGAATTCCCATGGCCCACTGGTATGACATGATGGGCCAATGGAGATTTAGGGACTTATAGTTTTGACACTTATAGTTTAACACTCTCACTACAGATGGGGTTCGATGGAGACCCTACCGATTTTTCAAATGGGTAGACGACAGTAGGTACTTGAGGAACCTGTAGTGGGAATATTTTTTGATCAGGTTGAGAGATTATATCATAGTACCCTACTACTAGAGTCATTTCATGCGGTAGCATGGCCAACCTTAGACTATTCTAGCAGATGTGCCCACCTATACTAGGGCCCATAGGAGTGCAACAAGGGTTAGGGATCACCCTCGTCCCACTATTACTGATATCTTCCCCTTTGGATGATGAGCTCGATCATGATCAACCCCCTATAGCAATGGTGGATAATGTCGGGCTAGCAGTTGATTTTTCACGGTGGTGGGAGAGGCATCGTCCCGCTCCTATGTTCGGTGAGGGTGCCCCAAGAGGGGATCCCGGCCCACAGAGGGACTTTCCACCCCAACCCTCGTAGGATAGGTGGAGAGGTCGGCACTAGGCTAGCAAGGAGGAGGAGGTGGCAACACAAGAGGAGGAGGTGGCACTGCCGAGGCAGTGGAGGAGGTCAAATCACCCACCAACTACCCCTGTCTATTCAACACCACCAACTTCTATTTTAGTTGTGGTGGCACTAGCATCACCAGGAGTAGCCACCGATGTCAGCAGTGCGGGTCCCTACACCGATCCTCACCTTGACTCGACATGGCAGCCAGGGGACCTAGGAATACGAGACATGTTGTTTATGTTTCCATACTTTCAGTTTATTGTTTACAGTATATGTATATATATATGCCATGTGATATTGATACATCTTTCTTTTTCTGTGGTTGCAAAGGATGCACAAGGATGGACTGGGCTTATAGCTTAGTGTATTTTAGAGGTTGCCCCTGTTGTGTTGATCTAGGGATCAGTCCTCGAGGCTTATCGGCTGGCATCTACGAGATGACATACCCCCAGTTTTGAGCCAGTTGTGTGCCTGAGGACCGCTTACGAGGAGTAGGGCATGGAGATTGTCCAGCTTACTACGAAGCTAATGACTATTTAGGGACAGCATGACCAGCTATCAGGGGAGTTGCAGACGATGCTTGCTAAGCAAGACATGGCAGTGAGGAGGGCTAATGCCACCGAGCAAGTGCATAACACCCTCCAGAGTCATCTCGATAACCTCGACAGGTAGTCGGCACCTATGATCTCAGCATATGTTTAGCGACTGTGGGACAAGCTGAGGTAGGCGGAGCTGATGATATACTCCCTACAGGGGGAGATGAGGGGGATGTGGACAGCTTTTTTTGTACCACACTCACACCGTTCACACTCCATGACCACCGTTCAACACCTCTTGAGGGTTCCAGAGCATCTGCCAAAGCCAAAGGGCTCCAGGAGCCATGCACTGCAGTGATTAGAGGCTCATCATCAATTTTGTATATCATTTTTGTGGCAAGATACATATACATTCATATATACGTGTATATCTTTTTTATAGACAAATATTCAATAGCCACTCATTTTTTATAGTAGTGGTCTGATACATGTACATGACATTTGATACATACATATGTATATATATATATAGATACATCAATTTTGATCTCATGGCATTGTTCATTTGGATATGTGGGTTCTTAATTTTTCATGTATGTTTATGCTATGGATGTTATATGCTCATATGGATGTATACTTACATTAGATGCTAACATGATTTAATAAACATGCATGGTTGTATGCTAATTAAATATAATGATGATCTAATCACCTTAAGAGATGTAATGTGATGCACAATCCCACACATACACACACATGTGGTCATATCATAACACAAGATTATCGTAATGTATTAATGAATGATGTCAACATATTTAGTGTTATTTCCCTTCTATAGAGAGATAACCACACAGATGACACATGGAACACTACGCATAGTATCAGCGAAGATGTGTCGCATTAACAGGCTCTTTTAAAGGCATTCCATCCATAGATGATAATCCATAGGCACCCGAACCATATACAAAGATCAAAATGTAAGGGCCTAACCAGTTAGGATTGAAATTTCCTCTCTGATTAGGCATCACATTCAAATTTCTCTGGTTTTCACAGAGAACCAAATCTCCTATTTTAAAATTCCTAGGAAGCACACTTTGATTTTACTATCTAGATAACCATCGTTGATAAGATTTAAGATGTTTGAGGGCTCGTAAACGGTGCTCATCAAGCATCTCCAGTTGATGCAAATGGTTAACTCAATAGGTTTCATCATCAACTAACCCTTTAAGGGAAACCCATAGAGACAGAATCTCCAACTCCAAAGGCATAATAGCTTTAGCACCATACATGAGGTTGTAAGGTGTTGTTCCTGTAGTCATACGAACACTCATGCGATAGGCCTACAAAGCATATGTTAGTTGAATATGCCAATCTTTACCATGCTTATTAACTCTTTTATGGAGAATAAGTTCAAGAGTTTTTTTAGATGCTTCTGCTTGAACATTAGATTGTGGATAGTACAGTGTGAAAAACCTATGTTGAATATGGAATTTCTTGAGGAACTGCTTCACTTCCTTGTTCTTGAAAGGTGTACCATTGTTAGAAACAAGCGTAGCGGGCAATCCAAATTGAGAAATGATTTTATTCATGAGGAAACTACAGATAGCTTCAACATTCGTGGATCAGAGTGGGATAGCTTCGACCCATT
This sequence comes from Sequoia sempervirens, assembly GCA_007258455.2. Lineage (NCBI taxonomy): Eukaryota > Viridiplantae > Streptophyta > Pinopsida > Cupressales > Cupressaceae > Sequoia > Sequoia sempervirens. The sequence continues at coordinate 122,426 of VDFB02342005.1, forward strand.
TCGTGAAGTAATCCGTAGTGGTAATGATAAAGGTATGTCCCTTGGAAGAAGGAGGTGATATCTTTCAAATGATATCCAACCCCCATTTTATGAATGGACAAGGAAAAGTTCGGTTTTGTAATTCTTGGGAAGGTGCATGAATAAGATGACTGTGTTGTTGACATTGAGGACAATTCTTAACAAAATCAAAGGAGTTTCGTTCCATCATTTTCATGATTCAGAGATTAGCTTTATTCACAAGGGAAGTGTGAATCTCAGAAGGTGAACATGCTAATTGTGTTGCTTTAATGAGAACCATTTTTAAGGAGTTTCTCCATCCAAATAGACCACTTTTTCTATACAAGGATGGTTCAACAGAGAATCATGGGGGATTTCCCCTTTCAGACCTAATCCGTTCAAGGATAGGTTTCCAAAGCACACTAGCCACAAAACCCCAAGGAGGAAATTTTCCGCTCTTAGGAGTGGAGCTATTATAGTCTGAGAAGCAAGCCAGGCTTTTCTATTAAGGACATCAAACAGAATAACATAACACACTAAAATATTTCTTATACAAGTGTGATCATTCTTTTTCGCATCATCAGGAAATTTTCCAATCTTTAGGTAGTTATAGATATCAGAAGACCATTCTCTAGATTCCACATGGGAACATACAAGGTACTCGTCTTCAGGTTTGTCAGGAACTGCAGGGGTCTACAGGACCTGGACCGCGAAGTGGTATTCTTTTGTATCTTCTTCTGAAGGTACCAAGGAAGTAGCGCTTGCCATGGCATCAGCATGTCTATTTTCTCTCCTAGGGATGTTGTCTATTATGAAAGAAGAGAACTGTTCAAGCAAGGACAAGGCAAGATCCCAATACCAGGACAACTTACTTTTTTTGGCTTGATAGTTTCCCATTACCTGGTTCAGGATAAGTTTAGAATCACCTAGAATATGAAGACATTTGATTCTTAGTGCAATCATGGCACATAATCCAATAATAAGGGCTTCATATTCAGTGATGTTATTGGTACAAGGAAAATTTAGTCAAAAGGATAGAGGAACCGATTTACCTTTAGGGGATATTATAACCACACCAGCTCCAGAACTAGTTTGACACCTCGATCCATCGAAGTACATTTTTCACTCAATTTCATGATTATTTACAAAAATATTTTCATCAAGAAACAAATCCAACCCTAGAAAGGAGGGAGATGAGGGAGCGTCTACCAGCTAATCCACAACCGCTTGACCCTTCATTGATTTCTGAGTAATGAATTTTATGTCGAAGTCAGAAAGCAACATAACCCATTTCGCTAATCTCCTAGCTAGGTTAGCACTAGAGAACAAATGCTTTAAGAGATTCATTTTTACTATGACGTGTATTTCAGCATGGAGAAGATAGTGTCTCAACTTTCACCTAGTGAAAATGAGAGCAAGGCATTGCTTCTACATGGAGGAATAATGGGTTTCATAGTCAACTAGAATGCAGCTAATGTAATAGACTGCTCTCTCCTTCCCAGTGTCATCATATTGAGCCAAAAGAGTTGCCAAAGCATATGGTGACATAGCAAGGTAAAGCAGAAAGGGTCTTTCTTGCATAGCTGGCATCAATACGGGAGGACTGGCCAAGTAGGCTTTGATTGATTCAAAGGCTTTTTGGAACTCTTCATCCCATATGAAGCGAACATCCTTTTTTAATATACGAATGAAAGGAAGGGTACGATCAGCCAACTGAGATATAAATCTACGAATTTCCTGGATCTTCCCTTGTAAACTTTGCAACTCAGTGATATTCCTCGGTGGAGGCATGTTAACAATGGCATCAATCTTATTTGTATCAACCTCGATCCCACGGTGAGAAACTATAAACCCCAAAATCTTGTTGGTGTCAATGTCGAAGATGCACTTATTGGGATTTAGTCTCATTTTATAGAGTCAAAGCCTCTCAAAGATAAGACGAAGGTTCTTCACGTGGTCTTGACAGGTTACCAATTTCATCAATATATCATCAACATAATATTCTAAGATCTTATGGATAAAATTGTGAAATATGAAGGTCATTACCCTTTGGTAAGTAGCTCCCGCATTTTTTAATCCAAAGGGCATGACCACATAACAGAAAGTACCCCACGAGGTAGTGAAGGCTATCTTGTATTGATCATCCAGGTTAATATGAATCTGATTGTAACCCAAGAAGTCATCCATGAAAGATAATAATGCATGGCCTACAGTCGAATCCACAATCATATCGATATTAGGCAACATAAAATAATATTTAAGAGAAGCCTTATTAAGATCGCGAAAGTCGATACATATACAAATGCAGCCATCAGGCTTACTAACTGCAACTATATTTGAAATCCAGGGGGAATAGTCGATAGGACAGATAAAGCCTGCTTTCAACAGTTTCTCAATCTCGGTCTTGACCATCAATGCCACCCTAGGATTGATCTTATAGATTTTTTGTTTAATTGGCTTGGCATCGGGACATAGGACGATATTGTGAACCACTATAGACTCATCAATACCACGCATATCCTCATATGTCCAAGCAAAGATATCAGGATAAGAATGCAAGAGATCAAAGTGTTCGCCTGCTTCTTTCAAAGAGAGACACTTCCCAATCTTGATCACTTTTTTCGAGCATTTAGGATCCATAGAAATTTCAACAGTATCTCCTTTAAGAAGAGAACTATGGTCTTCAGGATGAGATATTGTGACATCATCACCAATGTTAGATAGAGGGTCTTCCTCGTCAATACTCAAAACAGACTCTCCAAAGTATGCCTGACTGTGCAAGTGATACGGGAACTGTTTCTTGTGATGATAAGGAGGCAACAGGGAATAAGCACCTAGAAATTCCTCTAGCACTTCATCTAAAGAGAAGACATCTAGAGGGACCTTCTTGGCTTGCCCCCTTTCCTCTATTAACTCGGGATGAACCAGGCTCAGCAGCTCGGCTGAAATAATATTAACACTCCACCAAGGCTTTTGTTTGGATTGTTCTATAGAGCATCCCAAACCCAGATAGTGTTGTCATGACTTGAACTAGATAGGGACCTAAATCCCTTGCTCAATATTCCTTAGGCCTTTTTTCCTGTAGCCATATCGAGAAGCGAGCTCATATCTGAACCCGTAACAGGTTTGCAAAACCTCAGGAGGCAACAGCTCCATGTAGATCATTTCATTCCACCAATGGATGTCAAACATCTCTACAAGGGTACTCCCACCTTCTTTACCAGGCTCACAAATGTTAATCTCCTTTGCAAGAGTGGGATTATTCTCCTCAACACACGAAGGAGTGATCTCCTAAACAAGATCACACTTCTCCTCCCCGGGAGTGTCATCCGCCTTTGTGTCAAGGGAACTTGGAAGGTCTATGCAAGAGGGGTTTGTCTTGTATTTTGCAATGAAGAATTCAGAGGAATTCAAGGACCCCAATCATCTCCAAGGAAAGCGTTTGTTTGAGAAGTAGACGAGGGAGACTCAGGGTCTTCTGCTTTCGGTAATTCTTCATTTCTGACACTCGCTTTGGGGACAACTTCCACAAAGGGTGTTGATGAAGAACATGCTATAGCATTGGTAGTCAAAGATGTAATACAATTCTTGAGAGTAGATACAACTGAAGCGCTATCGGCAGCGGCCAGTTCACAGAGGTGAACAGCTTCTAGATCTACTTTAACTATAACTACTGATTATTTGCAACGAACTTCAAAGAACAGTGTAAAGTAGAAGTTACCGCACCCATAGCATGGATCCAAGGTCTCCCTAAGATGAGGTTATATGGTAATGGGCCAAGCATCACATAAACCAACGTGGGTAAGGTAATGGGACCCAACTGCAAAGAGGTGTTGGCAAGAAGTTGAGTCCACTTTTTGGCCAAAAAGTGGAAGTGTTTTCCCTGATTTTCAGAATTTGACACATTTGACCTTAAAATTTGAAGCACTTAGAGATGGAATCTTCAAAAAAGTCACTAATCATAAAATGTAGTACTCAGAGTCTAGTTTCCAAATATGTAATTTATTTCAATACCCAAATGGTACAAATTGAGTTTCAATAGGCATTTCTAAAAACCACTATTTAAAAGTTACTTATTTTTTACCATACCATGCACATGTACGACATCCATATTTTGACCTAAATTATTGTATTTTTTTAAATCCTTTTGGGAAAATATTTGTGACTCACTGAAGCACGTTTTTGATATTTTTTTGTAATTTTTTATTGAATTTTTTCTTTGTTAAATTTTTATTAGCCATATTGTCATTTTGAAAAATCGTCATGTATGACACGCATAAGATGACTTAAACTTATCATTTTTTGAATTTTTTTTAAATTGAAAAGAATTGTCTAAAGTAAGTTCTCATGCAATTCATTCATCAAAATGTTATGTTGATCAAAAGTTATTAAAATAGTAAAAAAACCCTGATATTTAAAGTTTATGGACCAATTTCATCATAAATTAATTGAAAAATAGAAAAAATAATCTAATTGTAAAAAAAGTACATATTTGGAATTTGAAATGTCTCATCTAAAATGGGTTTTAATTTCGTCAAAAAATTATGCAAAAAAAGTCATTAGCCATATGTCCAAACTCGGTATTTTTTTCTAACATTGTTAGGACCTTCAACTTGCAGGTCTAACTAGGTTGAAGGCCTAGGTTCAGATTCCCAATGCTTTTCTTGAACCAAAATACAAACCAAAAACCCAACCACAAAGAAAATCCAATTTCGTTATTTTAGAAATGGGATTCCGTTTTGTAAATTGGGATCCTGTTCCCCAATATTAAATGCAGTGACCGTTGACAGGGAAATGGGATCCTGCTTTATAAACGGGATCTCGTTCCTTTGTCAACAATCCCCACATTTAATATTGGGGAACGGGATCCTGATTATAAAACAGGATCCCATTTGTTTTTAACCATTTTTTTTAATTTATTGGCAAAGTTTACTATGAAGTCTGCAACTTCACATGTACAGCCGAGTGCAACATATTGGGCTATTTTTCATCAACTATTGTCTTTATAGGTGGTGAACTTGCATTTTTTATTGATTTTTTCAAAGGAGGGATCATGTAAACCATTTTTGAAGTGGAATTGTGTTGGTTTTGTACTCGTTTGGAGGAACAAAAGGTCTTCAACTTGCAATATGGATTGAATTTTTCAAAGGAGGCATGAAGAAAATAGTTTTTAAAGTGGAATTGTGCTATTTTTCTACTTGTTTTAAGGAACACAAGAGGAATAATTTTGTCCTTATAGGTCTTCAACTTCCAATTTGGATTGAATTTTTTGAAGAATTTCACTATTGACATTCATTTGTGCTTGAGAATTTTATAATCATGGGTTCAAAAGCTCATAATAAGAGGAGGAAGACATTGACTCTTGAAGAAATTGAAGCAAATAGAGAGAAGGAGAAAAAAAGACAAAGAGAAAGAGAAAGAAGAATGAGAATTAAATCAATGAATGATGGTGGAGCATCCAATTCCACAACTATTGAAGATGAAAACATTGAGGAGACCATGGTTGTAGACGAAGCTAATTTGCAAGAAGTCAATTTGGAGAAGAATATGATTATACAAGCAAGTCCTACTATGTCTTCAAATCCCTCTTTCAATGCTATGGACAATGTTTCAATATGCACAAATCCAGGTACGTCTTCAAATCCACATGTTAGTGAAATGGTAAATATGTATGTAGAAATTTTACAAGATGCTAGACTTAACAATGTTGACATTGATAATATTTGGAGAGATGAAACTTTTATAGAATTTGCTGAAAATGAAAAAGAAAAATATTTGTTGAAAATGAAAATGAGAATGATCCTTTTGTTCAAAATGAAAACGAAAATTGTTTTGTTGATGAAAATGAAAATGAAAATGAAAATCGTTTTGTTAATGAAAATGAAGATGAAAATGTAAATCGTTTTGAAGTTGAAAATGAAAATGAAAATGAAAATGAAGATGAAAATCTAGAATGTGATGTTGAATTTAATGAAAATGTTTTTTTTTTAAATTGAAAGTGGTGTTTTAGATAATCTTCCTGGTCAAATTTCTTGGAGGCAAATAAGAACACATGCGAATAGAATATACAACAAATTCTTTTATCGTAAAAAATTTACATTTCAATGTCAACTAATGATGCAATTGACGAGAATGCAAAAAATGAGGAAAATAATGAAAAGGTTAGGCTTTTTTGTTAAACCAAAAAGAAAAGATCAATCATTAAAACATGTTATGTCTATTGTTGCTAGTTCCATTCAATCTTTGGGAAAAATAGTCGATCTAAAGATAAAAATGCAACAATAAGAGCTATAACAACTACTATAGTTAATAAAGAAACTTTGAATAAAATAATGGTAAGCAATAAATTAGTGAAGTTTTAAAAATATATCCTAAAACATTGCTAAGAGTGGCAAAAAGAAGAGAAAGTATAGAAATTGATCCTATCAACCAATGTTGGAGTTTCAATGGTCAAAGGTGATATGAAATTGAATGTTGAAATTAAATCTTTGATTGAAAAATATTGGCATGATAATACTAGGGTTTCATCTAATGCTAGAGATGTTTTAAAATTAAGGGTGGGGTCCAAAGATCCTCACCCAAAACACCTATTAGATACAACACAAACTGAATTTTATAGAAAATTTTGTGGTGATTTAGTTTTACCTGGTAATATTAAAATAAGTCAAAGGTCTTTTGAAAAATGTAAACCTTGGTATGTAAAAATTAATAAGCAACGAATATCTTGTTGTAAAACGCATGTTCAATTTCATTATTTTATGATGTTTTTCGATATATATGTTGTACCTTGCATACTAACATGATTATACAAGAATGTGGTATTAATATGCTACCTGAAGCAATAAGGGAGTTTATTTCAGGTTTGTTTTGTGAAAGATCTAATGGTAAATTTTTTTATTTAAGTTCTTGTATTTCTGAACAATGCATTAACTATGAAAATATTTCATTCTTAAGAATTTGTATGCATGAAAGTGTTGATAATGATTTTGGACAACAATTAGTAGATGTTAAGAGATTTAAGACTGTTCACTATATTCTTTAAAATATGGAAAAATAGGAAAGCGTTGTGATTTAGTTACAAAAAAAGTTAGTGTGCATCCATTCATGAGTGAATTTAAGAATAAGATTGTACCAAAATATGTCATGCACTCTCAACATGCTCAATGGCTTGATGGCCAATTTCGCGCATGTAGAAATACATTTCCGATTGGTAGTATACTTTTAGTGGTTGATTTTGCAGAAAATTATACTCTAGCTCTGCAAGAGGAAATTCAATCACAGTATTATAATTCAATGCAAGTAGCTATGTTTGTCAATATTGTTTATAGAAATGCAAATGATAGCACTGAGGATGATAGAAAAGTTTTAAGGGAGTATTATTTTTATTTGAGTGACAACCAGTTACACTCATCAGAGTTTGTTCAATACTGTTTCAGTATATTTTATAGAAATTTAAGAGAAAGAGGAATCTAGATGAAAGAACACCTCATATGGTACGATAATTGTATAGGGTAGTTCAAGAATGCTCGAATGTTCTATTGGTTAAGAAGGGTTCACAAGGAACTTAATGTTCAGCATATATGGAGTTTTTTTTAAGCTGAACATGGTAAAGGAGAACATGATGGAGCTGGTGTGTGTGTCAAAAGAATTCTTGCTAGAGAACAATTAAAATTCAAGGATGCAGTAAAATTTAAAGATGCACGTGGGATTGTGGATTGGTTTAATACAAAATTATCTGCACTTGGTTCGAGTGAGTACTCTAAAATTCATCGATTCTTTTGGTTGGTTGAAGAAGAGAACATTGTACCTAGAGTTGACTGTGAGAAAATCAATGGATCTACTAAATGGCATTCATTTGGGAGTTCCACAGCAGGCACATGAACTATCTGGACAAGGGAGCTTGCATGCTTTTGTCAATTTTGTATCTCAAGAGATTGGAAAGCATGTGAAAGTACAGAATGGGTTGAACATTGGGAGCAAAGATCGTTGGCACCTAGTTAAGCACATGATCAATATGAAAGAGTTGCTGAAGAAAATGATCAAATGTTTGCATCTGAAGACTATGACCATGTTTCAGACCTTGTACAAGAAGGTAATTTAATTCAATTTATTTCACTTTATTAAGTTATTTTGTAATACTAAATTATTTATATGGATATGTGCAAGTTATTAAATCAAATTTTGTTTGCAGGAAATGTGTATGTTGTTGTTGCACCTGAGGGGAATGAAGAGGAAATAGAATATTGGTTGGCTCATTGTGTGGAGACTAAACATAAGTTAATAGCACCTCAATAAGATGATGATGGCTATCATTATCCAACAGGTACAGTGATCCCCTTAAGACATCCCCTTAAGCAAATTTTGATAACAAGTTTTTGATCGGGCCCTTAAGCAAATTTTGATAACAAGTTTTTGATCCCCTTAAGAAATTTTTGAAAACTTATTTGATGATGGTTTTAATGTTTTCCAATAGGATTTGTGGTGGTTGTTGGCGCTTGGCTATGAAAATACCTGACAAGGAAGAATGGTCTACCTACATTTGAATATTATGAAAAGCATAAAAAGATTATACATTATTCACATTTGGTGGTGGAAACAAATATAAAACTAGATCGGTATCGTGGAAGACCTACAAATAAAGTGTTATGGACAATTTCTATGGAAGAGCATGAGACAATCATAGATGCATTGCAAAAAAGAGAGGATGTAGATGGTACAATGGAATAAGTAAATACAGGTAAATATAGTTTTAGTTTTATATTGTCCTTTTAAATAGATTAAATACATGTTTCGATATTGGTCAAGTGTGTTATTAGTTGAAATTGATTTAAATCTTCCTTTAATAGATCCTTAAGACATAATCACAAAAATGATCTAGTCCATGCAAATTCAACCTACACAACATGGAATACCCGGTAAACATAGGTAATTATTAGTTAAATTATATTTAAATACATGTTTTGATTACATATTGATATTTCTTGTACATTAATACTTAAAATTGATTTATTATCCTTTTTTGTATCCTTAAGCCATCATTGCATTGATCTCATACTTTGAAACAAAAAGGAGAGGGTGTCTAGATTCAACCTACACACATGTGTGGAATACTTTTAAATGCAGGTACTTGAGTTGTATACATATAGATAGTTTTATATAAATTAAAATATGTATGTTTTGATGATTTCATTGATATTGCTTGTACCTTTTTGATATCAGGTGGTGTGAAGACCTACTACATTCTAGGCACAAGTTTGAGATGTTCTTGAGATGGAATATCCAAATTTTGTAAACATTGTTTTGAGATAAAAATATATGTACATACATACTTACATAATTAAACACTTTGTACAAATTACAAATAAATGTACATACACAATTATGTGCTCTATGTACTTCTATGTATCAAAATCGATATTCTATATATTTTGTTTGTTGAATGTGCATGTTTTCCTACTTTGAAACTTTATATTTGATTGTATAATCACTAAATATCATGCATAAATTATTGTTAAATCAATTATATCCTTAAGACGTTCTATTACGACCCCTTAAGAAATGGAGGCGGATTCACATATCCTAAATATTATACTTAATTATATCATTTGTTATGATGACTCACCCTAAAACTTATAATAATTGTTTATATCACTTAATATTTATACTCAATTATACTCTTCTTTGATCCCCTTAAGATGTCGTATTAGGACCCCTTAATACATCCCCTTAAGACGTGTCGTATTAGCACATATCCTAAATATTATACTTAATTATATCATTTGTTATGATGACTCACCCTAAAACTTATAATACTTGTTTATATCACTTAATATTTATACTCAATTATACTCTTCTTTTATCCCCTTAAAACATCCCCTTAAGATGTCTCGTATTAGCACATATCCTAAATATTATACTTAATTATATCATTTGTTATGATGACTCACCCTAAAACTTATAATACTTGTTTATATCACTTAATATTTATACTCAATTATCCTCTTCTTTGATCCCCTTAAGACGTCGTATTAGGACCCCTTAAGACAACCTATAATTAGTGTTGGATGCTATTATTTGTTTTGACAACTTATAAATTAGTATTCGATGTCATTATTTGTTTTGGCAGCATATAAATTAGTATTGGATGCCATTATTTGTTTTGACAGCTTATAAATTAGTATTAGATGCCATTATTTGTTTTGACAACTTATAAATTAGTGTTGGATGCTATTATTTATAGAATTTATTAATGCTTTTGTTCTCTAATCTTGTATGGTATTGTTTATTTCTTAAAATTTTATCCTTTCTGGTATATAAATGGATTGCTTTTGTTTGCAAATTATGATTTATTGACTAATTATTGATTGACGTGAATTGAATAAGTTCATTGACTAATTATCGATAATTATTGAATGTACATATCATGTATATCATGTATGAGATCACTAAATTTGTAAATTATAAATATTAAAATGTCCTATTAATTTCAACTTTAATTTCATATTTATATTTAATTTCACATTAATATCCTATATTAATGTCTTGACTATGAACATAAAATGCATAAATGTACATGTGTAAATTAAAATTTCAAACAATAATAAAGTCCATAATTTACAACATATTAAGTGCATGAAACCAATATATTAAGCGCATGAAATAAAGTCCAACTAAGTACTTGAATCATGAAATATAAAGTCCAACAGAGTACACGAGAAACCAAAAATGTAGTCCATGAAATAAACAAATATAACCCATAAAATCATGTTTCTAGGTCATGTATTGTCTCTATAATCAAGAGACCTCTTCACGCCATGCAGACTATGTGGATGACCTAAAACACTTTGTACAAGAGAAAGATGAAATCAGATGTAAGACAATGAAAAATGATTTAATGACAATTTAATTTATAATTCATCATAAAATTAAATTACCATCATATCTGGGTCTAGAAGCTCTAGTGCACCTAAACCAACCTCTAAATTCTCTGAATCAAACTACATAAACAAGACAAAGAAATTTGAAATTAGATATAAGTCTACAATTAAAAATGATTTAATTCAATTTAATTTATAATTTATCATATTTTAATTGTACCGTATTTTGAGGTTGTGCACCCTCTTCTCGAAGACCTGTTTGTACATGCTCAACTACAAGATGTGTCTCATGCTATAAAAGAAAAATAATTTTAAACATGTATTAGCTCATATTATATATATATTCAATTTGAAATTTGAAATTAAAGTTATATTCAGAATATATAATTTGTAATTGACTTTAAATATAATAAAAAATTTAAATTACCATGATATCTAGAGCCTACTCTGCATGTCCTCCTAGAGGTGTAACTATGTCTAGGTCAGGGCTGAAATTCATACTAACAAACTCCTACAAGATCAAATTTAAAGCATGTATACTTGAATTAGGTTTATATATATATATATATATATATATTCAAGTTTGCACATTTTGTGTAGAAAATTTTTTAAACAACCTGAAAATCAGAGGCCTCACAAGTAGCCGCAACATCTAATGTTTTCCCAATGCCCATTCTCGTTGTGGTATCAACCTAGACATAATGTAGACATTTAACGCTTATAATATTTACAAGTGTACATGCACATTTCATATATAGTGAATTCAAAATTCATAATTGTAACTGGGTATGTGCAGGATCATCATGGAAAAAATAGGCCCTTAAGTGGCAAAAATTTAGAAAAATCAAAGTTAGGAAACTTGACATAAAAATTTGAATAAGTTATCTATATTATTTCAAAAATATGTAAGAATATAATCTATAGAAAATTGAATGTAGTTTCTAAACTACTAGGTTTGTTTTCAAAAATAAAATTTATTTGTGAAAATTTGAAATTTCAATGTAGTGGTACTTAAATTTCAGGGAAAAAGAAAGTAGGTGTCTTTCTGACCACCCTAACCACAATAAAATGAAAATATTTTCTTATAATATTTTAGATATAAATAGAGGACTCATGTTCGATGTGATGCATATTTTTTGTAATTTTTTTCCAAGTAAATAATTAATTATGACTTTTTTATTACAACTTTTTAAAAAATTAAAGAACTCATATGTCTAACCACCTTAACTTGGTCAAAACTTCATGAAATTCAATTTTTATATTTTTAATCCTATAGTATGCAAAGCATAGAATGTGACACATGTTTTGGATTTAAAAAATGTGATACCGTTTGAAAGCTATAGATGTTTTTCAATCAGCCTACCAATCAGGACTTTAGTCATCATTTGAATAGAAAATGAATAATAATTACTTATTAACTTCAAAATAAAGCATCATTTATATTGGTGGAAAGTTGAGAATCTCCTTTAAAAACCCTTTTCATTTCATCAATTTTGGGTAAAAAAATAGTCATCAGCCACATACCCATCATATTGCCACTTTTTGGCCCATCATGATCCTGCACATACTCAACTATACTAATGTAAGTTAAACAATTTACAATATAAATGTACCTGCCCCTGATCTATGATGCCCAATAGTGGAGGAGTGCTTGACAACCCCTCAGGTGGAATCAACATGGAATCCGATTGACTCCCTAAACCAACATAAATATTTTAAACATATGTTCATGATTCAATTATAAATTTAAAATTCAATTTAAAAATCATTTCATATATAATTTAAAAATTTGAAATCAAAATACCCCATAAGGGTTGTCGACTAGGACTAGTGTCGATGTATGTACTCGTGGAGCGGATGATTGCCCCACCGTTAGTGTCATATGTACACCAAACAGTTTGATTGTTAAAATTTGTTACAAAATTTTCTTTGATATATACATTCATCAAAATTCTTATAAAATGAACGTGTAGATGCATATTTATACCTGTGTCGTAGTGTCCTCAGGGTGATGGTTTGCTATAATAAATTCTACAAATGAACTGATGCAACCAGATGAACCACCAGAATCTCCATGTCCACACGAACTAGTTGTGGCATGATCAGGTCCATAGCATAATTGATGGAAACTAGTACATACATGTGGGACATGCCTCAACACTCCTACAGTGGTACTCTAACTAGCTCCATAAAACACTCCTTTGTCACCATCGTCTTTATGCTCCCTACCTGCTATCGCAGAAGCATGTTGATCAAGGTCTTGTGCGAGTGTACTAAGGGATCCTAATTATAGAGATCACTACTCGATGATGCACATGTGTGGGAATGGGAGGACCAAGAGTAGCAACAAGGGGTTGTGCATGCATGGGGCATTGGGGATCAACCCTTGCCCCTAACCTCTATTGTGGCATGCCACCACCAACACCCTAAAATGATTTAAAATCAAAATAGTTGGGATTTTTCCCCATAACAAACTCTACATATAGTTTCCTCAAAAAATACAATGGGCACTCCCAATTAGCATGTGGTGGACTATCAAAAACAATATACCATTAATCCCAAAAATTTGCACTCATCTGTGGATGTATGCAAACAATCACCATCAATTTCAGGTGGTGGAGGTGGGGGGTTATGAGGTGGAGTGGGTGGAGTGGGTGGAGGTGGAGGTGAAGGTGGTGGAGATGGATGGCATGGAGGTGGATTGTGAATACTATTGAATCGATCCATGTGACCTCTAAGATATGAGCGAACCTGCATTAGATTTGTAATTTCAATGTGTAAGATACATGTTTAGGAAATACCCTTAAACCATTCAATATAAATGGCCTAATTGAATACAAATTATAAAATATGTAAGCCTCATTTATGTCTAAGGCATGTTACTTGAATGAAAAAACAATTAACTATTAATATAGGACAATTTATGAATGCTATAGGGTTTACGGTTTAGAGTTTCGGATTTAGGTTTTAGGGTAATAGGATAGCTTAAGGGGATCTATGTAGTAAGGTCCTAGTACAAAATGACATGTATTTTAAGTGAATAAAATTTGGTGAAGATGCCCAAGGCAACCAAATTTCAATTAAGATCTGAGGCAACTTCACCAAATTTTATTCACTTGAGCCATGTCATTTTGTCCTAAGAATAGTTTATTAGACATAGATCCCCTTAAGCCATCCTATCACCCTAAACCATAAATTGATCAACCTATATCATGAAATCTCATTCATATTATAATCTTGCATGATCTTATTATTGTTAAATTTGGTTTCCTTGAGCAACTTCACCAAATTTTGAGAACTTATTTGATCCCCTTAAGAAATGTCATAGTAGGACACCTTAAGACATCCTAAAGTATGGCTTAAGGGGATCTATGTAGTAAGGTCCTAGTACAAAATGACATGGCTTAAATGAATAAAATTTGGTGAAGATGCCTAAGGCAACCAAATTTTATTCACTTGATTCATGTCAGTTTGTCCTAGGACCTTACTAGACATAGATCCCCTTAAGCCATCCTATCACCCTAAACCATAAATCGATCAATGTAGATCATGATTTATCTCATTCATATTATAATAGTGCATGATCTTATTATTGTTAAATTTGGTTGCCTTGAGCAACTTCACCAAATTTTGAGAACTTATTTGATCCCCTTAAGAAATGTCATATTAGGACCCCTTAAGACATCGATTTACAGTTTAGGGTGATAGGATGGCTTAAGGGGATCTATGTCTAGTGAGGTCCTAGGAAAAAATGACATGGCTCAAGTGAATAAAATTTGGTGAAGTTTCCCAAGGCAACCAAATTTCATTAAGAGCCTAAGAAAAAATGATGGCTTTAGGGTTTAGGGTTTAGAGTTTAGTTTAGGGTTTAGGGTAATAGGATAACTTAAGGGGATCTATGTAGTAAGTTCCTACGACAAAATTACATGGCTTAAGGGAACAAAATTTGGTGGAGTTTCCTAAGGCAACCAAATTTCATTTTAAGGTCCTAGGACAAAATGAATGCTTTAGTGTTTAGGGTTTAGATTTTAGAGTTCAGGGTTTAGGGTTTAGGGAACTTAGGGTGAAGTTTTGGTGTCCCTTGGAATATAATGGACTTGCAAGTTAGTGAAGAAAATTTTCTTGTGGAATAGTTGATTGAGATAGCTCTTGTTTCAACTAACCAACCTAGATCATGAAATCTCATTCATATTATAATCTTGCACGATCTTATTATTGTTAAATTTGGTTTCCTTGGGAAACTTCACCAAATTTTGAGAACTTCTTTGATCCCCTTAAGAAATGTCATATTAGGACCCCTTAAGAAATCGATTTATGATTTAGGGTGATAGGATGGCTTAAGGGGATCTATGTCTAGTGAGGTCCTAGGACAAAATGACATGGCTCAAGTTAATAAAATTTGGTGACATTGCCCAAGGCAACCAAATTTCATTAAGGGCCTAGGAAAAAAATATGGATTTAGGGTTTAGGGTTTACACTTTAGAGTTTAGGGTTTAGGGTAATAGGATGGATTAAGGGGTTCTATGTAGTAAGGTCCTACGACAAAATGACATGGCTTAAGGGAATAAAATTTGGTGGAGTTGCCTAAGGCAACCAAAATTCATTTTAAGGTCCTAGGATAAAATGAATGCTTTAGTGTTAAGGGTTTAGATTTTAGAGTTCAGGGTTTAGGGTTTAGGGAACTTAGGGTGAATTTTGGGTGACCCTTGGAATAATGCACTTGCAATTTAGTACCTAGTTTATGAATATTTTTTATTTTATGAATAGATTGACTATTTTCATAATAGAAACACATAATTATGTATTATTAAGATTGATTTTGATGTACATATTTTAACTAGATAATTTTTTAATTGAATATAAGATTATTTTATTTAACATTTTTTTCATTAATATTTCCCACTTAAATGAATTTTATGATATAAAATGTATAATATAAAATTAGTTAATGTTGAATCAAGTATTTTATTTTGGATTGTTTAGAATTGAAAGAACCTAAAAGAAAGAAAAGAAAAATATTTAGATTCTTTTAGTGTCTAGGTAACTAGTGCAAATTGAGATTTTAGACTAAACTAGAAGCCTAATTAACAAGTGGGTATGTGTAGGATCATCATGGAAAAATAGGCCCTTAAGTGGCAAAAAAATTAGAAAAATTAGAGTTAGGCAACTTGACGTAAAAATTTGAATAAGTTATCTATATTATTTTAAAATATATATAAGAATAGAATCTATAGAAAATTGACTAGGGCTTCTTCTTTTTTAAATCTATTTGGTGAAAATTTAAAATTTTAATGCAGTAGTACTTAAATTTCAAGGAAAAAGTAAGAAGTAGGTGTATGTCTAAACACCCTAACCACAATAAAATGATAATATTTTTTTATAAAATTTTAGATGTAAGTAGGGGACTCATTTCTTGATGTGATGCATATTTTTTTGTAATTTTGTTCCAAGTAAATAATTAATTATGAATTTTTTATTATAACTTTTAAAAAATATAAAAAACTCGTATGTTTGACCACCTTAACTTGGTCAAAACTTCATGAAATTTAGTTTTTTTTAATCCTATAGTATGTGAGGTATAGAATGTGACACATATTTTAGATTCAAAAAATGTGATACTATTTGAAAGATATAGATGTTTTTCAATCAGCCTATCAATCAGGACTTTAGTCGTAATTCAAATAGAAAATGAATAATAATTATTTATTAAATTAAAAGTAAATAATAATTAGCCGATAGACTATTATAGGTGGGAAATCCCACCGAAATCGTCTGATGTCTGACGCCGGTGGACTATTCCGGTGGGAAATCAGCGTACCCTGATGATATACTATGTCTGAATGAGTTGTTGGAGCCGAATTAAGGAGGCATGAGCTGCGTAGACTAGGGATAGACTAGCAGTTCCATTTGCTACGCCATGGGCCTACTGTCATGGGCATTAATTTGGAGAGGATAGGAGAGTTGGTATAGGAATGGGTTGCACCGTGAGTGAAGGAATTTCCTGCAACTCACCCAATGAGGGTAGATAAAGGCATTCCAAGTACATTTAAAAATGTCTTTGGGAACAGGAAAATTGACGTGAAGGTATGGACATCCATCAATGCTAAGTGACCGGAAAATTAGCATCCCTTATTCATGTTTGTAGATATTCATGAGTTCTTGGGATGGAGATAAAGATGGGGAGAAGAAAGAAATAGGGGACGGAGGGGGGTGAGAACAGAAAAGGCAGAGAGAGCCTATGAGAAAATAGAAGACGTAGGTGTGTGCATAAGAAGTGCATAACAGATTTCAAAACCCTCTCCATGGGAGGAAATGAATGAAGAAATGCAGAGAACACAGGAAGGTAAAATGCAGAGGGACGCAGGTTGCAAGGGCACTTGAGAAAGAGGAGAGGTTGATGCTGAAGGCAAGAGGAAAAGAAAGAACGTAGGAAATGTGAAGGGAGAAAGTGTGAAGGTGAGATGAAGGGAAAAATAGTATTGGCAGAGGAAGAAGTTGCAAATGACGTGCATATAGTTGGGCAAAAAAAACACGTAGAGGAGGAACTAGGGAAGGTAGAAAGAAAATGTGAGAGGAATACAGAGTATGCATTTAAAAGGGGGACGAAAACTCTACAGAAAACATGTTCTCATGGATTGCAAATATTGCAGGATATGCACAAAATGGATTTGATAAAAAGGATTAAGAGTATTTCAAGTAAAAACAATTGGTGGGTATGCTGCCAGATTCTACTACATTTGCACACCACATCCTCGGCTGCGCCAATGTGAGAGTTTCTACATGTTACAAAGTACCATCAAAGCATACGAGATGGAAAAATTTCAAAGAGGATAGAGAAGTGTTAGGGAGTTGCGTTTGATGCCATAGTCGCAAATTCCTTCAAGGATGCACATGAGGCGTAGTCTGATATTTTGAGAAGAAATGGGGGAGAAAGGGGCGTAGGAAGGAGTAGGAGTGAAATGAGAGTCCATCACCACGCTGTTGTTCTTCCCATTTGAGCCAAAAAGAGAGCTTTGGAATATAGTTAAGGATGCCCATCAAAGCAAACTAGATAGAATATTTACATCTAAGGAGATTCACGTGAAAGGGAAAAGTCTTCAAGATGCGAGTAGTGAAAAGGGAGAAAATAGATAGAGGCGAAACAGAGATGGGAAAAAAATGTAGATTTCTCTTCGGAGGGGAGGATTAGAGACTCCTTGAGAGTTTTTGTGGCATGTATGGGTGCCCAGCACTGAGGCAGTGGATGCCTCAAAGTCTAAGATCATCAAGCCTAAAAGCTACGGGGAGGGCACAAATTATGGATGAAATGCCTCAAAGAAACGTGGTCTCAGGGAATGTGTAGATTGCAGGATATGAATGATATGGATTTGTTGAAAAGGCTTTAGAAAATTTGAAGAAAATACAGTTGGAATATGTAAATTGAGAGTCCATAACCTTCGATGTCATTCTCCCTGCCTGTGCTGAAATGAGAATTTTGGGGACAAGATTACCAAAGTCAGTCGAATTATTGTTGGCAGCTAGCAAACATGTGGCATGCATATCTCCCTAAGTTTGGATGCATAGTCTGAGATAACATGGCTGAGATATACACATCTCTTGCCTCGGTCATGGACTAATGGATTAGCTCGATAACCAAATGAAGAACTCAATGTCTACCATAGAAATACCTAAAGGTAAGTACACTCCTCCACATTTCCCCTCCCTAAATAGTAATTAATTCTGTGTTATTCACGTTTATAGCTAAAAAGGGGTTTGAGAGGGTCATAGTAGGAAGTTCAAAATAATTAATATGACATCAATTGGGAAAATATGTGACAGTTCTATTGTTGTTACTATTTAACTATACTTTGTAGCGGCTTATGAGGCATGTGTTTAGGATTGTTAGGATGTTCTTTTCTTTCCATCAGAATGTAAGTGAGATTAATCAAGATATCTCCCTAGATTGCGAGATAATATAGAATTGATATGTATTTTATTCATAAAATCATTTTGATATTGTAGTTATTTATGGAAACATGATAAGAGTTATCTTTATTGACATAACTATCAAGAAATCGTACTATTGCACATGTTATAGTAGACACTCATTGTGGCACCATGATTATATTTTTATGTAATATTATTAGCGTGATGAATTGGGAGTAGTAATATTAAAATATGGTGTAGTAATATTAAAATATGGTGGAGTGCAACACCTTATTGGGATATTATAAGAAGGTTCCTAATATCATAGCGTATGTGAATGATAAATGCAAATGAATGTATATCATTGGCATACAATTTATTACATTAAGCAAAATAAGTGTATAAGTCATTGCTCCTTGGAAATGTTGCAAGCATATGTAGCTATAACATTGATATTATAGATTATGCAATTAAATGTACTTGCACGGACCCATACTGAATTCCCATGGTGGTTCGTGATCCATTATGACCTGAGAATAATATGGACAAACAACTAAGCCTCCATTGCAACGTGAATGGGAAACAAACACGTCAAGAAAGATATTGAGATGCTTACTTTCGGTGCTTGGTTGAAACATATTTTCCAAATCTTGAACATTAAGAAAATCAATTTAATTTTTCTTGCAATTTTTTCCCCTGCCCTTCAGTATATTTCCAAAGTATATCCTGCTATCGGCGTAACCATTGCACCTCGTTGAGGTGCAAGCGCTAGTTTATATTGGTGGAAAGCTAAGAATCTCCTTTAAAAACCCTTTTTGTTTCATCAATTTTGGGTAAAAAAAAGTCGTCAGCCACATACCCTACATATACCCATCATATCGCCACTTTTTGGCTTATCATGATTCTGCACATACCCAAGTAATTGACTAGAATGAGGGTTAAGATTGTAAAAAGACAACAAACAACACATGAAAACAAGAAATGGAAACAAGGCATGCCTAAGAGAGATCAAAACATAAAATAGAAATGAATGTTGAATATTATCTAATTAAGTCACAATTGGAAATGGATTGTACACTTGGATTTAGGAATTTTCTAACTAAATTTGCAAACAAACATTGATAAAATTTATGAATTGTAATTATTCTTTAACACATTATTTTCTAATCTAATTATAATTTAACATTGAAAGTAAAGTTTAACATATTGTTTTCTCCATACAATGCAAATGAAATTTAAAACATTTAAGCAATGCAAATGAATTTTCTTGAGCTCGAAATTAGGGTTTTGAAAATCAAAATGATTTGTTCAATTTCAATTTAGGGTTTTAGCAAAAAAATTGTTTCAATTCAATTTAGGGTTTCAATCTAGGCAATTAGGGTTTTTAATGCAATTTTTTGTTTCATTTCAAACTAGGGTTTTCAATTCCAATTTTTTTGTTTGATTTGAATTAGGGTTTCAAAAGCTTGATTAGGGCTTCCAAATGCAATTTTTTATTTCATTTCAATTTCTAGGGTTTTGAAATGCAATTTTTTTTGTTTCCTTTCAATTAGGGTTTTCAAATGCAATTTGTTTTGGTTTGATTGAACAATTTAGGTTTCAAAAGCTAAATTTTGTTTCTAAAATACAATTCAAGGTTCATTTTTTCCTTTCTATTCAATATCTTCAGGTTTCATTGTATTTTTTCATCTATTTCTATAATTCCTCATTTCTACTATTATGGTAAATAAAATGCTTAAAACATCAAATAAATTAAAAAAAATGCTAAAATATATTCTTCTATTAACAATTTCAATAAAAAATGAAAAAATGTGAAAAAGTGGGGGTGGAGGTGTACCTAGAGGCTGGTTTTGAAGTCATTGTCGCCCACCAAATCAGGATCCCGTATGCAGTGAAAATGAAGTTTTGTTCATTTTTAAAAAAATCACTACCATTACAAAACGGGATCCCATTTTGTACTAATTAGGATCTCATTCTATGTATGTTGGTTCAGGACCCTTTAACAAAAAGGATCCTAATTTTTAAAAAGTGGGATCATGTTTGACATTTAGGATCAGGATCCCGAAGCTAAACGAGATCCCATTTATAAAAATCAGGATCCCATTTTTGCAATGTTGATTTCATTTTTTTGGCTAAGGAAAAAACTTTCACATTTCATGGACTCAACTTTGTGCACTTACCCAAAGGTAGTATTATCGTACCTAGAGCTTGGTGACCGGCGTTATCGAATCCATGAATGTACAAGGAGGAAGCCGCTAAAGAAGATGAATCAATCTTAATTTTAGGTAATAGGTCTATACCACAAACATTAAGGGTCGAACTGGTGTCAACGAGGGTACACCTAATACCATTATTTTTAACATTTATTATAATCATCAGGGTGATCCCACAATAGTGGTTTACAATTTTTGGCCAAACTGGACACTGATTTATTTTTTTAACTAAATCTTCGCATTCATGCACCTATAGCGATTAAACCGTGATGAATTTGAAGATGATGCAAACTAGAGTCTCGTGAAATTTTGTCTATAGATTCTAAAAATATTTTTTTCAAATTTTTGGAATCAGATTGCACTCTTTTTTCCATCTTCCACGAAAACTAGTTTTTTTCAAAAAATAGCATTTTAAAAAAGTGACGCACACTATATAACGCATTTTTTTTCCTTGAAGGATAAAATTATAATTCTTTCAAATTTAGATTTGTAACTCTAATATCTAGAGCTTCCACTTTGTTGGATAGTTTTTTATTGAATAATCTTTCTTTAATCAAGTTTGAAAGTCAAACCAATTACAATTCAAACATAATACGACCATATAACTCATAACTTTTACTATATGTATCGAAAAAAAAAAAATGTTAGATCAAGGACTCCAATATCTGGTGCACTCATATTTTTCAAAAAAAAAATGATAATCTTCTATTTTCCACATGTGCAGAATAGAGAG
>VDFB02342005.1:148131-159214 GCA_007258455.2 Sequoia sempervirens
AAAACTTGTTTATCTTCACATAATATGGCTTTAACCTTTGAAGCATTGTTTGCCCAATATTTATATGAGGATATGCATTACAAAAGTTCATATACATCTCAAATTGTGTTATGTCTATCCAATGTTTGATATGATTTTCATAAATACCAGGTGCAATCCTGTGTCTCATAACA
The DNA here is from genome assembly GCA_007258455.2 of Sequoia sempervirens. NCBI lineage: Eukaryota > Viridiplantae > Streptophyta > Pinopsida > Cupressales > Cupressaceae > Sequoia > Sequoia sempervirens. Next base: position 148,305 of record VDFB02342005.1, read on the forward strand.
TCTCTAGTATTTGATGATGGACAAGTCTGATCATGCCAAAAACATGAGACCAAGCTCCTAACAACATCTTCAATCTTGTCAGAATGGGGAGCTCTACACATAATTTCCCAATTTCCTTCTAAACTGTCATCCAAAAAATTCTCTTTTTCTCATATTTTATTAATGTGGTTATACTATAACCAATTTCAGTTGAAAGTGCAGACATTTTTCTTTTTCTTGCTATATCTTGATGTACAATAGATGTCAGCATCACCCTTCTTGTAGTGGCCTTATCCACTGATTGAGATCCTTTCCCAATGGAATCTAAACACTTTTTAACATTTTGAACAATATCCTTTTGTAATCCCATTTTTTTCTTCTTATTTGATGTCGAATGTACACCAACAATTGTAGTAATGACTCTTTGAGCTCTCATCCTTGAAGAAGTAAACGTGATAACAATTGGGTTTTTTTAAGTGTATCAAGATGATTGAAATAATGATTTATTATTCCATTTACAAATTTAGTCATTGACCTCTTTCTCTTATTATAAGGCTAGTTGGCATAACATTTCAGTTTCTCCATATCCATTTCAAGTAAATGATCTAAATTTCTATGAGAAATTTGTTTCCTCACCTTTTCAGCTAGTTTTATATGCTCATCCATACCAATAGGAGGAAGTGATCCCAACCCCTCTCCAACATGCATTGTTTGAACTTGTGCCTCCTCCCTATCTTCAAGGACCATGTGTTCTTGAGCAGATTCATTTGATCCAATGTCTAGATTTTCCTCGACTTGAGCATGAGAACTTCCTGCTTGTTGAGCCCTTCCTACATGTCACAAAATATTTTGCAAATAAAAGTGAGAGATGATGTTATATAAGTGAAGTTTATGTATGCAAGCAAACAAAGTGATAAGACATGATGCTATAAGTGAGAGAAGTTTTTGCTAGTTTTATATGCTCATCCATACCAATAGAAGGAAGTGATCTTGAACCCTCTCCAACAAGAATTGTTTGAACTTGGGTCTCCTCCCTAACTTCAAGGTCCATGTGTTCTTCAACGGATTCTTCTGATCCAATATCTAGATTTGGCTCGACTCCAGCTTCAGAAATTCCTGCTTGTTGTTTGAATTTACATGCAAGAAAAGAAAGTGAGAGACTATGAGTTATCTAAGTGGAGTTGAAAAAAATAAAATCAAAGATTCTTGAACTTAAGAATTCTATGGAACAAAAGAAATTGGAAATAGATGATAAAGAATTTAGGGAATGTCTATGCAAGATGACTATTGGAAATATATTTATAAGAAAAACAAATTGAGGTGTTAATAAAATTCCTAAACACACACTTGAGAGAGAGAGAGAAGAAACAAGCATGTACCTTGTTTCTTTCTATGATAATTTTCCAAGTTTTTTCCACGCCTCTTTTGTTCTTCTTTTGAGAATTTTCGTTGAGACCCATTTTTCTTTTTCTTTGTTGTCCCATTTTCTTCTTCAACTTAAATATGACTCAAAACAAGTCCTCTACCAACTTAGTTAAACTCTCCTCCAAATTTTGCCTTGATTGATAAAAATGAAAAGTTGTCTCTCCAATATTTGCCTTCTTGATAAATGTGCAAAAACCGCTACTCCAAAATTTTTGCTCCAAGTGATAAATGAGAATTAATCTTGCAATTTGATATCTAGAATAATGAAAAATAATCTTCTATTTATATGCATATGGGATGGGAAAAAAATTATTCTAGTATACATGGAATAACTAGATCCTAGTTTAAATGAATCAAGTAGTAAACAAAAAAGTTATTTCATTGTGGAGTTTGTTGTTATTTAATGCATAGGTATGCACAACATATATAGTAATTTTAGAATTTTGTTAAAGTGTCAAAAATGTATAATAGAGGTATAATTTGAATTGAATTTTCTTAATTATATTTGAATTGAATTTCAAGTTACTTGTCAAAAATGTATAATAGAGGTATAATTTGAATTGAATTTCAAGTTACTTAGTGATATCAAGTTTCCACAATCCATAATGTTATTGGAGTGATTTATGGATTCGATTGTGTGTGAATTTTTTGCATCAACGTTTCGAATCGCACTCCGTGATTCGAAACGTTGATGCAAAAAATTTGCATTTAAGTTACTTGTCAAAAATGTATAATAGAGGTATAATTTGAATTGAATTTTCTTAATTATATTTGAATTGAATTTCAAGTTACTTGTCAAAAAGATTATATTTTGTTCTCAACTCAATGGTTCATGTTGCTTAAGTCATTTTTAAAAAAATATTTATTGTGATCAACATGAATGAACTTAATTATAAAGTGGCATTGATTTCCTAAAATTCTACTAGAGATCAAATGTATATTGAATATAACGAAATGTAAGTTGTAAGAGATCATCAAATAAACAAACATGTATGTATATTGAATATTTAAAGCAAATGCATACATATATATCATGTGTAAACATGTAACCATAAGCAAACACATGTGCATACATGTAAAGAGATTCAATGTATAAACATAACACATGTTATAAGAAAAGAGGCAAATGTATGTATATATCATATAAGAAAATGTATGTACATATCATATAAGAAAATTAATGTAAATTAGAGATCATCAAATGTCAAATACTAAAGATCAACAAATAAGCAAATGTATGTATATATCATATAAGCAAATGTAAGTTAGAGATCATCAAATCTCAAATACTAAAGATCATCATATTAGCAAATACATGTAGTAAAGATCATAAATCTAGTGTGTAGGGTCTAATATGAATGTCGACTCCTAGTCGAACGACCATCTGAATGAGAATGGTCCTACTCTGATAGATGTGTTGAGCCCTGCAAATAAAATTATGTACAAAATGTGTTAAATACATATAATTTATATTAAATAAATTTTATGAAAGTTATATTTAAATGAACTTGTATTTTTAAATATCTATCTAGATCTATGATATATAAATATTGCATATAGATATATACACATGTATATATAAAAATTTAAAATTCACATGTCCATTGGCAGCAAATTCATCCACATCTGAGTCACGTCAATCATGTACACAATCTGGACCAAGGCTAAGAGTGACATGAGGTATGTCCACCTGTAACAATATATATACATATATATCAACTTACATGAATATCTAGTTAAAACAAAAATTTAAAAAGAATTGAAACATGCACATGCACACATACATGCACATCATCTGATATCGGATGACCTAAGTCCTCTGAAATGGTCACCTCCACCATATCCACCAAACGGTCAAGCGACAAATCAACATCTGCATCCATCCAATCTATCACATGTTGTGCCAAAAATGATGAATGTAGAGGACTATGAAAGTGAGATGGCATCGGCGATGATGAACCAGAACCAATCAACATATCAGTAAAACCCATAGCCTGTGCAGTTGCCAAATGAACTATAGGTGGATCCTGATGCGCACTAGTACTCGGCTGAGAGTGATGGGATCCTGGAGCTGAACGAAATCTGTGTGCCAAATTATCTTTGACATGCTTTATACCGATCCCATTGTCTGATGCAATGTGGGCATATGCCTCCAACAGGTCCTCAGCCAAACAATGCAGAGTCCTGCATGCCATATCTCCTATAAGTGCATCAAGTTGTGTAGGAGTAGGGATGTCGAGGTCATTGTAAAAGGATCCATGGTGGTCCACTATGCTGAAAATGGTGTGGATCGGGAACGTCTGGACATCAAATACTAACCTACACAATCATCAGATATCCTAGTGGTGGCAACTGTAATGTCACCTATAGTGTCAATTGCTTCCTTTTGGGAAGCAACAACAACCTCATCTGCTATGGGGGCTAGAGCTGGGGTGAGAGCAGGAGACCTCTCACCAACCAATGCCCTAAACACTGGGGCTGGTCTATCTGCTCAATGATAGGTGGGCCTATCGGTAATCCTACCACACCCCTGACCAGCATAGGGTGGAATGTCCAAGGAGTTAACTTTGAGGCCCAAATGGACCTCAGCATACAACTGTTGAACAAAATATAATGGAATCTGGTCATTGTTTGGGTATTGACCATGTGCTACGAGAAATCATGGGTAGATCAATTCAGCCATAGCACGATTGACACATCTAGTGACCTGGTATCCCCTAACCTTACGTACGTTTTGATAAAAAGGAAAACAAGTGCTTTTTATCATTTCTTTGGTCACACTATCCTATATTTGTTTAAGGGGAACATCACCATGTACTTCTTCTCGCATGTGGAAAGAATAGCAACTACTTTATTTGGGGAATATGCACTAGTCCTGTCAAGTTCATCTCTTAGTTTTTCTAAACTATGTAATATTGACATACATGGTTCAGAATATATCCCTGGGTTTGCACCCTGTGCTAATGAGTCTCTCAATTTTTTAATCTCATTAGTGGTATTTGCAAACAAAGAATCTGGCTCAAGTGGAACATGATCTACATTTTCCATGTTATATATATATACAGTACACCTAAAAGAGCAATGAGACCTTGGTAAATAATATATCTAGATAAAGGGAATACAAATCTAAAACAGTTGTAATAATTCATCTACTCATCAATAATATTTTCATACCATTAACAAAAAAAAATTCAACATCTATCATAGTTTTTAATAATTTCAAAACATTCAAATTACTAGATTGCACACAAAACATAATCTAAAATAGTTCTAAAATTTAAATCTAAAACGTAATCTAAAATAGTTCTAAAATTTAAATTACTATATTTCACACAGAGCATCATTACTTAACATTGGTGGTCATGTAAAATCAATCTAGTCATTATTGAAAGCATAAATAAGAGAAGAAAATGAGATATATGAAGATGTCCCTTATAAGGTTCGACAATGTAATGATGGAAAATAAAGATGAAAAGTATTGAGGACCTATATTTTATTTTCATGGCATAATAAGATAGTTCCCTCTACTAGCAAATGAAAAATCGTATGTGCTTTGAATTGTGTAATTATTGAAATTGACACCCTATGATTTGATAGAAATTAGGATATATTGATTGATCTAAATGGAGCTATATCAACTAATTGTAGATCTATTATAAGTGACATAAAGCCTCAATGTCTCATTTGTATTAAAATATGGGGATGATGTGGCTATTTTAAGGCCCAAATTTTCATGTGTTAATAGCATAAACATATAACATTAATTTTTTTGGGAGTTTGTACAAAATACCTTTTTCCAAACACAACTTTTGTTTAAAATACCTCAATACCTATGAATGAAATTAAAAATTTCCTAACTTAAAGACCATCAAGGAAGGTATTAATGCCATATGTGGCTTCCTTTTCCTATTATATAAAATTCAACTAAAATAGCTTTTAATAAATAGTTCCACGAGATTAGAGGGGTCCAACCATGTTTTCAATTAATTTAAAACTATTATTTTAATATTTTTTAATTTTTAAATAAATATATAAATTTCTTACATTATTTTGAATTAAAATGATAATAGTGGACATAAATTACACAAAATTGAATATTATTAAAATTTTGGTTAAAAATTAAGAAGGTTAACCTTTAAATCCATTAAGGAAGGTATTGAGATACTACAAGTGGATTATCCATGAAGGGCTTGAAGTCTCATAAAGAAAGTAAATACAAGAGGAAGGAAAATATAGATGATTTCCTCACAAGTATATAAATTTTTCTACTTGATTATTTATTTCATCCTAGAAAGAAACTATAAATGTTGTTTATCCTATAACTTTTATCCTATTAATAATCTTAGATGCATGTGACTTGTTAGCTTCCCTTTTCATTTACTCATGTAATTTAAGAAATCTATTATTAGAGTTGCACATGAGAAAAAAATGAGCTCCCCTCCACTAAGGGCTTATTTTTTTCTTATACCAATTTGAGAATTTTATTATTTCAATTCTTAATCCTAATCAAAATGTGGTGAAGGGGAAATAATACCCATCCAATAAGTGTTCCCCAATCCCTTGAAAAGGAAAACTTGTGTATTATCCAACTTGGCTATCATTGTTAGGATTCTAGCTTCTAGTTCTACTATTTTTAGAATACTACTAGAGCCTAGATTGATGGCTCCCTTCTCTCTCCTATGGATGAGGATCCCTCTAAGATTGGTTGTTCCACCTCTTTGAATGAGATTAGTAACAAGGTTTATGAGTGTGTTAAATAGGGGAAGAGGTTGGGTATATAATGTACTTTAGACATGGTTGTTGAATGTAAAATTATTTAGACCATGAGAGGGTTGAACAATTTAAAAAGAATTGGAAGACAACTATAATCTATAACATAGCATCCTTAAATGGTTCAAATTTTAAATGAAACAATGAAAGAAAGAATTAGAAAACAAAGATTAGTGTAAAATTATTTGAAAATAATTGGGGATAAAAATATCTAATTTAATAGTTGTTAACATAAATGAACTTCAAAAGAGGATTATGTAAGTGAAAAAAAAAAATTATTGCCATCATTGAACCTAAATTTATCTAGTTAAGATATGTCTAAAATTAAGAATTCACACTAGAATATCAATATTCCATAATAATCTCATAAAGAGGATGAATTTAATGGAAGATAATATAAAATCCTCCATATGAGGTTGAATTTTATCATTACATTATGAGTGAATCATATCAATTATATAGCCAACAACATCAAAAAATTATAGATTGGAAAGAAAAATAATCACATTTATCATATTTTTATATGTATAAAGTTTAGATACCATCAAACTATTTAAACTTATAGATTGCATAAAGCTATAAATTGAATCGTTAAAACTAATTTGTTAAGAATCAAATCAAATAAATTTTGACTTCATATTGCATGTACTTGTTATAAATATCTCACTAATCCAACCATACATTTTATATAAGTTAAAAAATATATAGTTTAACAATTTATACAACTTCTAATTATGATAATAAATCTAGAATCAAACATGACCCAAATGTAGGATAAAGACAAGAATCTTAATCTATACCATTATTTTGAGTTTGGTTTAATAGAAATTGAAAAAAATTATAATCATGAAAAAAAAAATGAATAAACTAAGGATCATTTTAACAATGGTGAATTAGTGCCTAAAGATTGGCCTAAGAAATTATAATATTCAACATTCTCATCACAAATGATATATGAAAACTAAGGATCATTTGGTTATATATTTTCATAGATTTAAAATTTGAATATTTATTACTATAACATGTTCATTACAATTAGATTTTTAAATAATATTGTAATAATTTATTATGTCTTTGAAAAAATAAAATTGGATTTTAATGTTGTTTTTTAAATTTAAGTTAGAGTGCCGATATTGGCATGGTGTGATGGTTTAATGGTGGCATTATTGTTCTTGCCACCAAGGTTCAAACCCCATTGGGGTGGTATTGTTGAATGGTTGTATTCCGGTTCATAGCTCCGGTCAAAAGCGTTTACCCCTTGAATAAAAAAAAAAAAAAATTAAGTTAGAGTAAGTAGAATCTAATGATCTAGACCTTAAAAAGATTCAAGTAATTTATGTTTTCCTTAAAATTATGATTATTGCTCGATTAAATAGATTATTGATTGTATTTAGATTTCAAAATTGGAAATACTTTAAAATTATAGAACCATATTATCCTTTGATACAAAAAGCTATGTCAAGGATTATTTGTATCTTCCTCATAATTATGTTTCACATATTGAATATTTCAGGGAGGATTTCATGGATGATTTGAAAGTTGAAGCAAAGATTGGTTGAGATCGACAAAGGATATTTTGATAAACTCCAAAATCCTAAGAATAGAGAAGATGGTGAGTCATATTTTAATAGACCTTATCTTCACTCCTTCTATTCAAATGCAACCTCTCCAACCAATATATTGGATTGAAAAATAAGTAATAGATATATATGAACTTACTCCTAATCCCCCTCCATTTACCCCACCATTAGATATGCATATTGGTATTCACCTACTCAAGTTTTATGAGACCCTAGGTGGCTTTGTGAATACATCAAAAATATTATGCATGATGTCTAAGAATTTAATTGTGATGGATTGATATATTCCAAGAATTTATAAATGAAGTATATATTCATATATATGTATTTGTTTGAGTGTTTAAAATTAGTTAAAAATTTATTTGAGGGATTTATGCAAATATGACATCTTAGAAAGATAATTTCATGTCATTTTGGTGAAGTCATAACTTAACTTTTAATTTATCATTTATGGGAATGACATCTTCGAGAAGTTTATAGAAGGCCATAGATGGCGGGCCACTTTTTGAATTAAATTTAGTTATTGAATTTGTATTTTTTGGATGCACATTTAGATTTAAATTTACATGCCAAAGTCACAATGTCCTACTCTTGATTAAATTCCTACAAGAAATTAAGGAACTTGGGATACCCACCTCCCAATGGTCTTGTAATGGATGCATTTAGATGGAGAAGGATTTCAAAAGGCTCATGGTACTTGTGGACCCCTCAAAGGCATGATATATAACACATGAACTATATTTATGAAATTTGGTCTTTAGTTGTTGGCTTCTAGTATGAATGTTATCTATAAGGTGGAATTATTAGTTGAGACTCTCAATCTTCCATTGTTGGTTTCTAGTGTGATTATACAATATGAGCCAAGTATTAATTTATAATGTTAATTATTGAAATATAAGGTATATAAATTATTATTCGAGCATCTTAATTCTCATACAGAGTTGTCTTAGTCAATTTCCCAATGTATGAGTTCCATATATTTGTAAATTTTTCTTAATATAAAAACACATTTTATTTCATTAATTAACCTATCTATTCCATGTTACAAAGGATTCTTTTATTTTAAATTATAAGTATATAATTCAAAATTAATTAGTAATTTTCAAGATAGAGTACACACAATTTCTTTAGTTAAAATAAAATAATATTCTTATTTCTATGAGAGTTATGTAGAATGGTAGCTTGATGTCTCGAAAATACTTCTTTCATACATACTAAATTTTTATCATTACATTATGAGTGAATCATCTCAATTATGTAGCCAAGCACATCAAAAATTTATAGATTGGAAAGAAAAATAATCACACATTTATCATTTTTTTTTATGTATAAAGTTTCTACCATCAAACTATTTATACTTATAGATTAAATTATTTTTGAATTTGGTTATTTGGGTTCAACATGTCATGCTATAGGATTTTCTTGTGTTTTCACCATGTTGTCATGTGTAGATAGCTATGTATTTTATAGGTGTAGGAATTTTAGAGGAAGGCAAGGTTGAACAAAATGCATAAGGATGAGATGGAGCCTTGTTTACCTTAGGATTTGGTTGAGGCTCCCTTTGAGCATAATCGAGGGGTGGTTGGTCCTCTTGTAGACATGACTAATTTAGAAGGTCTTGTCAAGAGAAATTTAGAGGAGATTGGTAGAGACAAGAATCATGTTACAAATGGATTAGTTGGAGTTCATTTCCTCTACCATTCTCTTGAATTGGAACATTCACCTCTTGATATTCCTTCTAATAATTTAAAAATATGAAGAAGGTTCAAGTTTAGAAGAATATAGGAACCCTTTGGTCTCAAGTTTGGAAACTAAAGATTGAAACTCCATTGCAAAGGAACTAGGTTCATTCATTGAAAAGGATAAGGTTGACAATAAGATATAGTTCCTTGAAGAATTTTGGATTCAAGTTGTGTTCAATGATAGATACTATTTTTTTTGGGAAAACAACCCTCTTTATTAGATACATTGCCACTATTGGTGGAGTATTTCTAATTGGATGTTATTTTTCTAACTTACAACTATATTTTTCTTGTTGTTGTTCCATGCCAATATGATTGATCATTTTTTGTCTCTTTATTGGTCTTTGTAAAAGGGTGGGGCCCTTTCAAAATTTCTATTTCTAATTCATAAATTCAACCAAAAGTATTTACCCTAAAATTAAAATATAAATTTAAACTTTAAAATAGTGTTTTTTGATATTATATAATAGCCTCATGTATTTAATTTATAAATCCTATTATTCTTTAAGTTTAATTTTCAAAATTTTAATGCTCGAGCAAGTATAGGTTACAAGTGCATTCTTTACATTTTTTCTCTTTCTTTTGTACTATTTTGTATATGGGTGTATTATATGCATTGCCTCAAACAAATAATTTTGATGTCCTATACCTAATTCTAAATGTAGTTTTATGAATGTATTCATCCTTTATTCTTTGCTAATTGTAATTGAATATTAGACCTATTTTTTAAAATATGGCCACCCCTCTCAATCAATAAAATAAGTCATCTATTTTAGGTGGTGGATATTAATGTTAATTGTTTATTTATTGAACATGTACATAATCAAGAAAACTTGGAAAAGTGTTTTATATTTCTTTTTCATAAAAATAGTTGGAGCATCCCATGACAAGACACTAGAACATATAAATCCTTTCTTTAAAATGTCATTTAGGAAATCCTTTAATTCATGCAAATAAGAAGTGTTTGTTCGATAAGGATCTCTATATATAGGGGCTAATTCATGCATGAACTCTATTAGAAAATAAAACATCCATTTAGGAGGAAACATGAGGAGTTCATTCTAGGAAAGACATCCTAAGACTTTTGTAATGGAGGTTTATTTTCATTTGAATGGTTCTCATTCACTTTTACTAAATAAAAGTTAACAACAAACAATGCACACCCTTTTCTTTATTCTCTTTTGAGTTGTAAAATAGAAAATTTAATAATACCTTCATTCCTTCTAATCCTAATGGAACTATTTTATTATACATTTCATTCAAACAATCTAGTTTCTTTCCTCTAAATTTATTCTTCGATTCATACATTTAGAACCAACCATTTTTGGAGTAATTTCATAAGACTCAAAGGCAAAATATGAAGAATTTTATCCAAGTTTCAATTGTATGCACCCTAAGTTATAATTTTAGAATG